>JAULCE010206523.1:0-11358 GCA_032359355.1 Macoma nasuta | reverse complement strand
AAAGACCTAGGTACGGACTTCATGGGGCAACGAGAGCGCGGAGCCCTCGAGGTGTTTCCTGAAGCCCGTGCCTAAGTTTTTACAACCTAGAAAGGCCGATCTACGAGGTTGATATCCGACTTACATACTGTCTCCGTCTGACTGATGTATGACAAACAGTGTAAACCCTAATTAGCCGCTACGTCTACAGGTGGTATGTATTTAGACTGTTTGACATGTCGTTATATTGAGATTCGGTGCTTAATTATTTGTTTTTCTTAATGTCGTGTGTTTTTTATTTCAAAACTAAGTACAGTTTACCCTTTCCTTCACAGAAGCACCTGTGTAACAGATGACTATATGAAACATTGTAGGAAATGAAGCGTTTGCTCGTCACGAGCCAATGCTCTATTTCCAACGATGTACTCAATACATTTCACAATGGCATTTTCCTTTTGCGTTGATATTCTTTTTTTTCAACAGATTAATTCCTTGTGAATAAGTCTACACGCACTTGTGGAGGAAACGATTAGAACAAGTTTGACTCTAGTGTATGACAATCTATGTAAACCTTGATACAGGTGGTCTGGATTTTAATGTTTCAAATGTCGCATAGTAGAAAGTCGTGAACAGAGGCCAAACTCTTTGTTTTCCATATGGTAATTTGCATATATACCCTTTAAATGACCGTAGTTTTATACACCCGACCAAAATTAACATTTACGGAGTTATTGGCCTGTGAAAATATGGCATTCTTGAAAATCAGAAGTGGGGGCATCTGTGTGCTATAGAAACATTTTATAGTTTCAATTAAAAACCAGATTACTGGCGGGAGATTGGAAAGCATATGAAGCACGAAAATGCATTGTTTTGCAAATAACTCTCAGCTGATTTAAAACAAATGCGACTGTGTTTGTCTTCAACAATGCATGTGCCATTTTTTTAAAAACAAATGGCAGATGCGTGGTTTCACTTGGAAACTAACGAAATGTATATGAATACATTGCTTTGGATATCGATGCACAACATAACAGACTTAAGCTTTTCCTTTACAAGAGCGCATTGTTTGCGCCTCATTTTAAGTGAATGCTATTAAAACCAATGAAGGAAATGAAGCATTTACTCACAACGAGGAACCTCCTTTTTCCTACAATTATTTCAATACAGTTCAAAAGAATGCATGTATTTTTGCCAAGATCTTCATATTTCTTATAAAAAAACTTTCCTTGAAAATAAGTTTAAAAATAGCTTGTAGGGAAAGGGGTTTAGTTGCGGTAATTGGTGTATGGATACACTGTTACGTTTGTGCCATTTTCTTTTTTTCTTGGTGCGAATAATTTTGTTTGTAGACTGGCGGATGAACTAAACATTCTATTACAGCCTCATCTTATTTACTACATTTTACAGTGGGAGAAACACTATCATTAATCGTTTCAATGCTTATACCTATGGCAAACAAAATGCAACTAATATGATAAACTAATACTTTTATGGCTATTTTTGATACATGTTATTACTGTAAATTTCCAATACTTTTTTTAAGCCAGATCAGACAACGAGTAAATCGCCATCTGATCTGGCTCAGACCTATTAGATCAGAAAGTGACCAATGTGTAACTTGTTAGACGTGATAAAATAGCGTTACTCCCAGGGCATTTATCTCCCCAACCCTACTAAACCCCATTTGCACGAGACCAGGTCTGCACGAGACCAGGTCTGACTGATATGTTAGCAGACCTGACCCGAGCTCGTGCTTCTATTGTTTACCAGGTCTATACGAAAAATTAAGACCTGTGGATAACAATAGAGTAGGTATGTAAAAGCCGAAATTTGTCCATTACGTAAAATATTGGAGGGTCTGAGGCAAGTAGCGTCGAAAAATCTCCAATATATTATATAATGGACATTTTTTGCTTATTTCTTACTTAAAATATGTTTGTTTTTATATTTATACCAAAGTTGGCGCATATTGTTATATTGCAGAGCAATAAAACAAATTAGTATTTGTTTTCTTTTTCTCATAAATATTTTAATGGGATGACAATATAACAGAATGCAGTTTTCAGCATGCTACAGTAAAATGGATCTATACAGACTAGTCTTCGGCTCGTGCTGCATGCGCCATGTTGGCAATGTTTTATTTTCTACACATCTCAACCATCAAACTCTCCAATATTAGAGTGATTCGCAGTAATATTGGACTGTGATGATATTGGACTGTGTTATTTTGTTAAAGCTCACATAGTAGATATATCAGAGGGCGAGAACAATGGGATTGCATGTTTTAATTTAAATAAAAAAACCATCATGCACCAATGCAACAAGTCAGCTCTTAACTAGTTGAGAGCGCAAATCCTCATCATCAAGTACTTGTATTTCGATCTCGGTGCGGATGCCGAGTTACTCGGCATTTGACCAATCTCATATATGTTACTGTCTAAAACATCAAACAAATAGATCACACACAATTGAATTTGTGAGGCTTGGATAATATTTGTTGGCGAGGATTATCATGCTTAACTGTTTAAAGGTTCTCTTTCAATTATTATCGGCAAATATCACATAAAAGCGTGTGTCGTATGTGTGATGCGACAAAATGTATCTTGTTTTTCGTTTTGACAATAGACATGTAGTCTATATTTACAGGTTTATATTGGAATGGTAATAATATACAAATTATTACATGTAAAATACATGTGCACTTATAAATAGCACACGATAATTTCAACATTCACGAAAAAGTTCAATTTGAGCGTTCAGGTAACACGCCTATATATATTGATTGACAAATAACGACATTTTCGTTATCAATAATAACATAAACATCCAACCGGCAAAAATACCGTGCGCTATGTATAACATTTATTTAATCTGTTTGTTTTTATAACGAGGCAAAATCAACATTCAATTTAATGTGTAAACATTCACTAGTAGTATCGGTCAACACCAACTCCAGCAATGAGAGCTGCTTACGGTACATCAAAATAGATTTGTATTTCTTCTGTTATGTCTAGATTGGTCCGTGTCTAAATAATCGTCTGCGACTCAGTGTCTGATTCTAATCATGTTTCCCCCATATTTATTCGGGGGAGACATATTGATTTTGTCAGAGTTGTCTGTCCGCCCATCTGTCAGCCTGTCCGTATGTCACACATCTTGTCCGGACGATGATTCCTGATCTACTGCTGCTATTGAAATGAAAATTCATATATAGAAAGAGCATGATGAGAGAAAGTACAGTGCACATGGGCCATAACTATAGCATAAATATTTTTTGAGTTATTCTCCTTTGATGTTTATTTCTTTCAAACTGTGTCCGGAGCATAACTTGAATACTACCGATGCTATTAAAATGTAACTTCATATATGGAAAGAGCATGATGAGAGTAAGTGCAGTGCACAAGGGCCATAACTCTAGCATAACATTTTGTTGAGTTATTGCCTTTGTTGATTTTTTCGTTCAAAATTTGTCCGAAACATAACTTGATTACTACAGCACCAATTCATTTCAAACTTGTTGTGTATGTTACTTGCAATGTATAAAAGTGCACTACACAAGGTCCATAACTCTAGAATAATTATTTTTTGAGTTATTGCCCTTTGTTGATGTTTTCTTTCAAACTTTTTTCCGGAGCATAACTTGAATACTTCTGTATCCATTGTTTTAAACGTTGTGTGTATGTTGCGTGCAATGTGTAGAAGTGCAGTGCATACCGTTCATAACTTTAGCATAATTATATTTGAGTTATTGCCTTTTGTTGACTTTTTCTATTAATAGAAATAACATTACCGAATATGAACATGGACATTCCCAGATATGTGACAGTGTGTGTGGGGTCGGTGGATGGGTATTGGCGAGATTGGGGAGACCTCTATTTGTTTGTTGTTGTTGGTGTCTTCATTACATGTTTACGGTCATTATGGAGTAATTTATAAGAAAGTGACAGAGTTCCGGCGTGCAAAAGGAGCTAATAATAAAAAAAAGACTTACATCAAGATTTACTTTTTGTTTGTTAGGCAAATTTAGCTATTTTTTCATTTCTTTAATACGGCTCTGTACTATTGTTTTCATTATAAATAGTGATTGCTTTATAATCACTATTATAAATAACTTTGCATAATACTTACAACAAAGTAACATATGTTCACCAAATATTTTTCTCTGCAGCTAGTAAACACTGTACATGATTTCTAGAATGCTATTGTAAAGATGATATTTTCAGGCTTTTACTAAAACAGAAAAAGACGTGTCTGATATCCGAAATCTCATTTTAGGAAAAGCAACGGGTTTCGACAGTATTAGTCATAACATGTTACAAGTTACTCGTCAATCTGACTGCAAACCTCTTGCTATTTTATTTAACTTGTCCCTAAGTAATGCTTTTACTCAAATAAATGGAAAAAACACTGTTTTACACCTATTCAAAAAGAGAGATAAACACGATGTCTCGGACTATAGACCAGTTTTAGTCATATCGTGTTGGTAAAATATTTGAATGAGTAATTTTCAAATTTATATATAACTATGCACTAGATCACCATCTTTTTTTATCAGTTTCAATCAGGATTTCTTCCAAATCATTCCAAATCATTCAACAGTGTTTCATTTAATAGAAATTATGACACCGTAGGTAAATCGCTCGAACAAAAACACTAAACATGCTAGTCTTCTGTGAAATTTCTAAAGCTTTAAATAAATTATGGCACACAGGATTAAAAAGGAAATAAGAAGATATGTTTCGTCTTTATATTAATGATATTGCGGGTAGCTTAGAGTAATTTACACGCTTGATCGTCGATAATACTTCACTCGCTTACTTATTTTATTTGATGACAAGAGACTTTTCCCGGTTTCAGAACATAGATATCTTGGAGTTATACGATTAGATGATTAAATGGTCGATACATGTTGACTCAATTTATGGGTCATGTATGAAAAAAATATCTGTTTTAAATAAAATTAAATGTATCTAAACTTGACAAACCCTACTTAACCCTACTAAAACTCTACAAGTGTTTCATTTTACCAGTGTTGAAAAATGCCTCTAAGGTCTGAATGGTTGTTGCCAGTCGGATAATAAGAGAGAGACTAGAAAGTTTAAAGCTTGAAGCTGCCAGAATAGCTTGTGGTTTACATGTCTTTTGTAAAAAGGGGTATGTTTATTTGAAATTAGAAATAGAAACTTTAGAAACGAGAAGAAAAATAAAATTCATAAAATGCATAATCGTTTGGTTCCATCATATCGCAGTGACTTTTTACCACCACTAAATGGCCAAATAACCAATTATCCTCTGTGAATCAATAACAATTAAAACATTCCAAATATACGTATTTCTCTAAGAAAAACATAATTGATATCAATTGCGTCTACATGGAATACCCTAGATGCAGAAGTTCTAAATAAATCCATTTCACAATCTTTCAAAACGGCATTAGGAACCACAACACACAAAATACCTGATAATTATTTTCATTGCAAAAGAAAAAAAACAATATTTTACATATACACTAAAGACAAAAGTGTAGCTCACAAAATTACGACCTATTTCGCTGTAATCTTGTACCAGATCCAAATTGTAACTGTTGAAATCCTTGTGAAAATACCTATCACTTTATTCTGACATGTCCTTTGTATCTACAACAACGAGCCAGTATGTTAAATAAATTATCTCACATACATTATTTTAACATATAACTACTTTTATCAGTAGATAAATTACAACTTTTTGCTTACAATTAAACTATATTCCATGCGGTGCAAAATACATTGTGGAATCAAAACGAGTCTAGGGTTACACACGGCAACATACAGGTTTATGTTCTTCTTTTTTTATTTTGTTCATGTTATATGTTTACTTATTTCTATCCATCGATATCACAGAAACGGCAAAATTGAACACATTAATTGATGAACCACATGTCACTAACATTATAAAACTCAGCCTTAAAAAATGTTAATGTTATATTATGAAAATATTATATTTACAAGTAATGCATCGGCCGGTCATCATGAGTATAAGTTCTAAAATCATGAATGTGCTATCGAATGACATTATGTTCTTAATGTTTTGAAAATGCGTTTATCCTATGTCACTGTTTTGTATCTATCTTAGGAAAGGGTCATTGATCATGTTGTTATAACGTGTAACCCAATCATATTGAATACATATTAATGCAAATAAAATATGTTTAAACTATTTGCTTTGTAATATGTTGTACGACTCCAGTTTTACACATTTTGCACTACTACTTATTGAACAGTCAGTACAGTTTGCGTATTGCGTTGTACAAGTTTTGTTCTATAAGATGTTTTAAGATTCGTTTTGTACTAATTTTTTAACATTCATGTTAAGTAAGAGTCGTTTCAACACTTTATATAATTCTGTTTAACACTTTATACTACTCGTTTTGAAGCATTTTGATCAAATCATATTTAGTCAGTACGACTCTTTGGAAAACAAATTGTATACTAAGTTTTATACCATGTAATTTGTTACGGTACGTAAATTTTGTGCAACTCGTTTTTTAAAAAACAATACCTTAACGTAACAGACACCATTCGACTTATTGTGTTGGTGTATTCACATAAGGAAACAAATGCAAAATAAGTATCAAACCTTTTCTCCATAGTATGATCGTATCGTCCATAACCAGGCTAGATACTTGAATATTCCAAGTATTAAATCTGACTGCAGGGATTTAATTTTTCACACCACGCTGCGATGGTGTTTATTCCATAACTCTGTGCTTTAACTGTTAGACCCGATTGTTTTTCATACCAGACTCTGAAAATGTTGTCTGCTTAAAGATTCCATGTGATTCGCATCAATGGTAGTCTGTGGACAATTTGACAATATAGATTGAGAACAGTTTAGATTCAAATGCAGAAGTTAAGCATCTTACATTATTGACACTAATGATAGTTTCAAAGAGACATGACAGAAATTTACATCAGAGTTGTAGCAGACAACAGGTTATGTCGACAATGTATCCTGATGCATGCGAACGAATAAATAATGAAATTATTATTAACCTTCCCCCAACAGCAAGCTATTTCTGCTAGATTCCAATTAAAGGAAAGCATAGTATGAAAACTTTAGAAATCTGTTCAAAAGAAAAATACTTGACTCAAAATAAAAGAGAGAATCTAATCACAAAATTAAGAACCTATTTATTTTTTAGTTGTATTTGATTTTTTTTATGAAATTAAGCATTTACTCTGATCGACAAAAATGCACCATTATATATTTTCAATATACATAAGTAATAGGGGCCTAAAAGCACTTTATTATTTAAGAAAGTGTTAAAATGCTAACGCATTTTCTACTTTTAGACTCATTCAGATTGAACGTATCTATAAGGAGGAGTATCTAAAATAAAGGAAAATCCAATCTTGAATTTGTTCTCGAAAATGGAGCATTTGCTCAGTATAAGGAATATTTTATGTTAAGCTAAAGTGAAATGTTCTTCTTTCATCCTCGCGGTTCTTATATACACAAGTCCTCACCGGTAATTGTATGTTTATAACACATTGCTTAGTTGATTAACTTAACACATCATATTTACATGTCTATTAATTGTTAATACATAATTTTCAAAGGATGTTTTGCAATAAAATTGATCGATAAATTTTAAAGAAACCTGCAAACATGGCAGAGGTATGCTGTTTGATTAGAATATGGCTTAGTGTTCATCGAGTGTTTGCATGATTGAATTTTTTTACCCTCATACAACTACTTTAATAGAGAAACAATGTGCTAAGCAATTTGGACTCTAATTTGATGGCAGTATAAGCATTCTGGTCTGATGAGGTTTTTCTATATACATATTTAGAAAAAAGGTGATTTTTCTAAAGAATAATATAATAAAGACGGCAGTGCACTGATAGTTTACTCTCGTTGCACTGTCAGTTTACTCTCAATTTACTGCCAATGCACTGCCAGGCTCTCAGTTAACTGCAAGTGCACATTGTGTAAAGTTTGGTTTAAGCAGTACTGTATAAGCGCGTTCTCGCGTCTCTGTAGCTGGTGAATATTTGTTTAAAAAATGTTTGAAATTCTGCACTTGCTCATCACGGGTAAGTGTTCCATGTCATACGTTAACATTTCATAAACTATCAAAAATGGCATTTTCGTATGCCTTGATCTTTATCCTTTTATCAGATTATTTCCTTGTGAATAAGTCTAAAATTAGGATGAGGAGGAAAGGTCTAACTAAGCATACATACATCGCCATAAGAGCAAAGCACGAGCTAACCGTTATCCTAGAAGCTAACAATTTGTATGACGTTAAGTGCATTGATGATCTTCTTAGCCGTGCAAAATATAAAGGAGATAATTCCTCTCAGATGTTGTGATATATTCGTTTTTTACCCCTACATGTACCTCTTGCAAGGTCAAAACGAATTTGCCAGATGTCAAAAAGCAGGTTGAAATGCCGATGTTTTTTGTTATAATGTAACCATCACAATGTCATGTACTGTACATATTGGCCAAATATTATTTTAAGTAAAATAGGCAAACACAACGTTTAGCAATATAATTAACATTTATTATAAATTAAACAGATAAAACAGAAAATAAACAAACAATATTATTACATAGAAAAATAAGACAGAATTTATGACTGTCAACACATAGATAAGGACATAAAATGTTTATCCTGTACCATTAACACCAATTATACACACATGTGGGGGAGTTAAGGCTTGGTTTATTTATACCTGGGTACATTGAATCTCTACGTCACGGAAACTTGTTGTAGCATAGACGCCTGTCTCTTTGTCCGTCTTTTAGCCAGCACAGAAGGACAACCAGAAAAAACACTGATATTCATCAATCAGCTGGAAGGTATTTCATCAGTTATGACCTTTAGAAAGTTTACAAATACAATCCGCATAGGAATCTCTTGTCTGGACTTCGTTTAGCCTTTACTTAACAAAAACACATTTAAGGGCCTCTGCTACAGATGGTTACTGAAAACAGTGTAAGAATTTGTGCTCATTACAAGCATATGCTCCATTTCCTACCTTGATTTGAATACAGTTAGTTCAAACATAACATTTGTCTTAATATTCATAATTTTTCCTTGATATTCATAATTTCTTGGGCATTAGTTTAAAAAAGATTTTGAAAAAAGGGTTAAAAAGAATCCCTTATGTATTTAAACAAAATTTGACAAGCGTGAAAATAAACAAGCCAAGATGTTCATACAAGTTTAGCTTCGCTGACTTTTCAGGGGAATAGGAGCCCTTTGAAATGTTACACATGCACTATGCTAATATATTTTGCACAACTTAAGATTCATGTAACCTCATTCATGAGAAATTTCTTTACACAGACGCAAAAAAATAAACTCGAAGTATGAACAGCAATATATGTAAAGTTGATGCTATCATGAGCAGGTATGGCATCATGATAATAATCTCTTACATTTGTAGTATGTCTCAAGATAACAAATCAAGATAACGCATTTAAACAATAAGTAGTTCACCTTATATTACATAATAAAAAAGAGTATTTTTTCAGAATGTCAAACAGCCACGTGGGGCATTTTTGAGTGTCTTTACGCACATAATCTATAGTTGTTACAATCAAGGTAATACAGTTTAAGCTTATATTAAAGTGTTAAAGTTCAACAGCAGAACTATTCGGTTTCGAAAATGAAGTCATTGACGCTTTTAGAAATTGCATCATTTCCGAAACCCGATAGTTCTGCATTAGAAGCTTATTTCATTAATTTAAATCGTAGCCTGACCTTCATTACACTGAGGTTTTATGCACAATGACACGTAATAATACTTTACTGTTGCGTTTGTCATTTTGAAAACAATTTGACTATTTCGAATATGCTATAACCGCACTTAAAAACACTATAAACAGCATGCATGTGTCCCTACAGAGCTATCCGTACTTGTATACCTGTACCATTTAATACAGTAAGGCCTTGATCACATCATACCCACGTAGGCGTAGCGAGGTATCCTCGTAGAGATTTTGGTGTTGTACGTTGTCCTTCGCGGATAGCCCGCAAGCACAACGCATGCATTTAAACCTACCTGACCCTTTCGCAACATATTTTTTCTACGTTAGAAAAGTTGGTCATACTCTTGTTTGATCTGCGATGATTTGTCGTGGCTGGTAGGTGTGTGGTGGTTGGGTGACACGTGCGGGTACGTGGAGAGTACTAGCAAATTGGCTCCGTTATTTTCAGGGTCTTTACGCTAGTGAATATATTTTACCCATCAGTCTACGTCGTTGGGCATCAACATAACACCCACGGAGCACCCACATACCTCCTGTGCACACACCACGTAGCACTGACGTTATACGCACATAATACACACGTACTGTCCATATATTCACCACTGACCCTCGCCTTGCCATTTTAACCTGCGCGCGACACAAGTTGCGCCCACGAACAACCCTAGCACTGCAATCGTTGACATCTCGAAATTAATTATTTTCTACGTAACCCGGTCACAGGACCATTTCCTAGTAGAATTTGATCACATAGAAAACATGACCACTTATAACAAATATGTTCACTGCGCATACGTGTGCCAGATATGGCCGTGGCTTAAGTTGCCAAAGCAGGTTCATAACAGACGGAATGCACAGCTATGATTTCACATCTTACCGAAGTGTTTTGAACTGCTGTTTCGTTGAAGTCTTAATAATTTCAAAATTCCAAAATTCATTATTACTTTTTCCAATACTTTACAATTCCAGTATAATCAAAACAAATATTATAGGTTAGCTCCTTAGACGCAAACAGCAAAGTCTGAAGTATGTGGCAAAGACGGATTGATACAATGTTTGAAGGACTGTACAGTGTTTTACATTGTGTCGGCATAAAATGATAAAACTGCTTACTATCAACAATTACAGCAACAATGCGCAAAAAAGAGCCAATTACCAACGGTGCTCAATTTAGTGTCGCGTCGTGGCATAAATACGTCGTAGGTTAGTTGTGGCCAAGGCATAAGCAACCACAAAATTGTCGTATTGTTTGCAAGAGTGACCTTTTGTTGCTTTATGATTATTAATTTCACTGCCTTCAAATTTATACTATAGCCGGGGTTCCCAGTCGAAGATAACGGCATCTGATAACGCGAGAATTATCAAATTTAACTCGTTTTAAGTAGGTTGTCAGTCCTCCATTCAGTTACTTGAATATCTTACGACAATACGTTTCCCGCTAATCAATCTGTCTAACTGATAAGCGATCACACAATGATATATCTGGAGAGAGACAGACAGACACAAAGAGAGAGAGAGACAAAACAGAGAGATAGAGAGAGAGGAAAGAGAACAAAGGGAGATAGATAAAACAGAGAGATAGAGAAATAGAAAAGAGAAAGGAGAGAACTGGAGACA
>JAULCE010206412.1:0-11111 GCA_032359355.1 Macoma nasuta | reverse complement strand
CAAATTATCAAACTGTCTTTAGAGTGCTGTAAACACGGCATTTATTGGATTTCATAAAGGAAGCAATATTTCAAATGTTGACACATTTTTAATATGTTTTGTCTGTGAGATTAGTTGACATGTGCATCAAACTTTCGTGTAATCACATATCGCGTTCAGTGATTTTGGCATACACGTACAGCCGAAATCTAGTATGACTATTATAAGCTCTACTGGCCAAAGGCTTATGTCGTGGGGCGGTGTCCTTCGTCCGTGTGTGCGTGCTTGCATTGAGATACGATCAAACCTGAATACTTCATTGCGTAAACAAACAATTGTTTGTTCACGCAATAAAGTATTCAGTTTTGATCGTATCTCAATCAAACTTATACAGAGGTTAGATATCCATTATAGCTGAGTTGTATTCGAAAACCATGGTTCTTGGAGTTGGCTCCGTCTCCAAGGTCTCCATTTCCGATGCATGACTGGATTATGGCCCTTGAAATTGTCAAAATTGCTATATAACAGCTTGTGAACACAATTATCTTCCTTTCTTCACCGATCTTCACCAAACTGGTGTTTATTCATCTTCCCTTTGTTGCCCATACATACGTGCCTTTATTTGCCTTGATTTGAAAATGACAAATAGAACCAAACCAGTAGAGCATAGGCCCTCATAGGATTCTTGTTTTAAGTTCCGATAACCCAAATACGACTATAGTTCCTATTTTGGGTTATCGGAAATTATAAAAAATAATATATATCCTCCCAACTTGGACACGTATCCACAAATCGAACACCTATGATTTTGGATCAAGTTTTGATTGCGATTGAAAAATTAATTTGACTTAACCAAAGTCGAGAATACGAGGTTCGTCTATGATTTTTTCTGAGGGCAAAACATGTTGGATTTGGGTGATATGTTGAGGTTCTTGGAGTTGGCTCCGTTTTCACGTTATTTCTTAAGTAGAAATTTGAAAGTTTGATCTCGTGAAAAACTCAAGTTGAGAGGTTTATTGAAGACGGAACCTGCTCTGACCTTTAAGTTGGTTTACCGATACAGTAGTCATCCTTTATGTCGAAGATGACGGGGCTATTTCTAAACTACCCGAATGAATTCGAACTACAGTTAGTTCGTAACTTATGAAACTATTCCCTACAACTTTGACACGTACCCCCTATGCAAGAACATACGTTTTGTTCAGATTTTTTTCGTTAAAAGCATGATTCCGACTTTACCGAAATCGAGATAACAAGAATCGACTGTGTCAGCACAACCTGGTTTAACGTTTAACGGAGAAGAAATACCTCGAAGATGTTTTTTTAGAGTTTGGCGTCAGAGAAGACACGACAAAATCTGAATGGCTTTAAAAGAGCGTGGCAAACATTCAGCTAGCATTTATTAAACATTCACTCGAAGCAAACGAGAGGTTGGAGCCATAATTTTGACGAAATGTCAAATATCTGAGCTCGACATTAGACGCAGAGTCTAATCTGGAACTAACATTTCAAGCTGTTCCTGTGTTCTAATATAATGAGGCTCCCCGGGATAAATGTTACAGTCAGACGTTTGAAAGCACAATATTGATTGTCCGTCTAACCAGTTTGTTTTGGTGTCTTGGTGAATTCTGATAAGGTGTTTACGTGTTTAAAAATGTGTAACAGATTTGTGTCTCCCAGTTATCCTCTGTTGTAAGACAGACATTCCTTTTTGTTTGGAAATCCCTTAAAATTCATGCTTAGAAATAATCAACCCTTCTCAGACTCGAGACTCAAGAAAGAATAAAATCATCTACCAGAATGGTAGAAGTTCGAGCCAATTCTTGAATCTCGAGTCTAAGAACTGGTCAGTATGGTAAACGCTTAAATATATTCTTGAGTTTAGAGTTTTGAGCATTGGTTGGTGATTTGCAGCCTTGGCAGTTATGGTAGAAGCAGGGGGCAGTTTTTAATCTCGTGTATCAGTTTTGACGGATCGCCAACAAATACGATTGACAAATCAGATAACGCCGATCATATGCGTCATTCCTATGATAACGTCAATGCAACGCTCATCTACGTCAGATGTCGGAGAAAATGGCGAAAGAGTCGTTCGCCATTTTCTCCTGTGACGCTGACAGGGCTTATATCAATGAAAATATCAATTTGTCAATGTTGTAAGCACATCAAAGACAGACGCTTTGTGAAAGTAAGATCGGTATGTAATCATGATAGTTCCTAGCCATTTTTAAAGTCATTCTTTAATCAGTTTCTTACCTGAGGGTAATTATTGGAAAAGGGACATCGGGCCGACATTAATTCTACTTTATATGACAGGTAAAATGCACGAACGCCGATCGTCTACAACAGAGACGATGTTGATATTTGGCATTCTATTAAGATTATACCTAACCGGAGACTATAAAACCCGGACGCACTGCACTTTTCAGTCAGTATGCGTCGTGCAGTCGAAGGGTAAACTTCGAAGAACAGTTAGCAAGCATTATTTAAATATTTAATAGTTTTTCTTTATACTGTTATCTTAGTACGGTGCGGACAGAGAAGCGAACAGTTGAACTTGTTTCAATCTTGGTAGATCTCTGCTCCGGGCTTGAAAAGTAGCAGCTACAGACAATACTTTAAACTTTAGGTAATAGCTGGTGCTGGAGTGTTCGTGCTGATCAGGGTTTGAGCTGATCAGGGTTCTCATCTATAGGCTGAAGATATATAAGCTGAGAACAGGTTCATCATAGGCATCGCCCATCAATTTGATTAAGTATAGATAGTCTCAGGAATAATTAGCTGATCGTATGTGATTGTAGTTTTCCCAAATCATTGTCAAATCATTGTTAATATAAGTTAGGGAAATCATTTGTATTTATCAAAATTCGCTCATCTTTTAAGTTCATCAATCATTGGTCAAAGTAGACCGCTGAGGAAAATTATATATAATACGCTATTTTGAGAGTAGCCTCATAGTCATTAAGGTTGATCATCCATGCTCTGAGCTGAGCATAGCCCGAAACACGTTACAATGGTACGGGTTTTCTAAAAGTATAATATAAATCATGCAATCTATGTCAAATACACCTTACACGATCCACATCTAAAAGCTAATGCACCCTATGGAATCACATACAAGAATACACACCTATTTATTATAGAGGCAGCCAAAAAGTAAATTACCACAACGCTATGTCAAAGATGGCAAGTGAGCTAAACTTAGCAGTCTACTACATGGACAACAATATCATATTGGTTAAGAAGTAGCGATGCAAAAGAATAATAAAGATAAATGATGACGTTAAAAAAGTCGCAAGAATGTAATGTAAAAGTCGCTAAAATAGCAATATACTAATTCTACACCGACATTACAAACATACTGGTTCAAATGTCGATGGAAAAATAGGAATACTATTGATAGAAATGTAGGAAACATATTGATACGAGAAGGGGGCAATACTATTTGATTCAATGTATGAATTGAAGAAAGAAGTCCACAATCCAAAAAGGTAAATTACCACAACGCTATGTCAAAGAAGACAAGTGAGCTAAAATTAGCAGTCTACTACACTGACACTAGTATCATACTGGCTAACGAGTAGCGAAGCAAAACAATAATAAAGATAAATGATTACAATAAAAAGTCGTAAGAATGTACACGGCTGAAAATTAGAAAAAAAGAAGAACAAAGAAAAATGTCCACAAGCCAAAATCGTAAATAACCACAGCGAGATGTTAAAGAAGGCAAGTGGGCTAAATTATCAGTCTACTACACGGACACCAGTATCATACTGGTTAACCAGTAGCGAATCAAAACAATAATAAAGACAAATGATTACGCTAAAATGTCGTAAGAATGTAATGTACAAAACGCTTAAATAGCAATATACTAATTCTACACCGACATTACAATCATACTGGTTCAAATTGCGGTGAGAAATGTGGAATACTATAGATAAAAATGAAGGAATCATTAATTCAATGTATTAATTGAAGAAAATTGTCCACACGCTAAAAGAAGTAAATTACCAAAACGAGATGTCAAAGATGGCAAGTGAGCTTAAATTAGCCGCAATATACTACTTCTACACCGACATTGCAATCATACTGGTACGAATTTTGGCAATATATCAGTCTTGCTAATGCAATCATGATCACAGCTAGGCGCTGCTGCCGTATCTGCCTGAGTAGGTGTCTGTGTAGTGGTTTGTTTACTGATTCTCTCTCTCTCTCTCTCTCTCTTACAAAAACAGTGGAGAGGGGCTTTATATTCGTTAAACCGTAGGTAGAACTAAGCAGAAAAATTAAAGCTTAGCTGCTATTAAAATAAACAAATATAATATAGATCAAAACGTGTTGGGAACAATTTTACACACATCCCCATACACTTACAAACACAAACAAGGAAGACACACAAATACACCTATAACAGACATAAATTAAGGGTGAGATGGGAGTACTGTCTTGGAACAGTCAGCAGCAGAATTGCTACTGGGGGTTTAAACCGGCTTAGGGGCGCCCGACCTCACACTTGTCCCATTCTCAACCTAAAAGACGAACATTGTAAATAAATGTGAATCCCTGTCCGACTTCTCCACAACACTAGTGATGGCAAAAACAGTTGTAAAATATATGTTAAACATAAACCTATTAAATGCAATCAAATATCTGGATCGACCAATCACTTATGTACTCAATAACTTATCTGAAGTCAAAGTAACTGTAAAGAAGCCATTCGGGGTACGACATCATGGACATAATACGAACATTCGACATCTTCCTCCGGTTATCGGCTTTGAGAAGTTGTCATCATAGAGTACTATGGACATCCTGTCATCGCAAGCGTGGTGGTACACTGTAAAGGGGTTGACCACCAAACAGTACGCTGTAATATTGTTGGATCATAGCCTTTTTAATGAAATTGGCAATACGTTTGTTAAACAAAGTGTGAAAATTGGCATGCCCAGTAAGTTTTCGTTGTTTGTAAATCACATCACCATCATAGTTCTCTCGGTGTGAAAAACCCTGCTACAGGAGTGTTTAAATTACACATATACTTGCGTATAAGCGAGATATTTCGATGATAACATTTTGCAAAGTTGTTACGAAGTTTAATATATCTGTATCCCTGTTAAAGGAGCTTTTCAGTAATAATAAAAGTAATAATAAGATTACGGTAATTGAAACCCTTAATAGAGGAACAGGTCCTAGCGAATCTGATAAGTTGAGAATTATAAACCACGTAACATCCCCATCAAGGTGAGGATAATTAACTATATTAAAGTCAAGGTCATCTCTTTTATCATATATTTTAGTCGAGACTTTTCCATTATTTATATAAATATCTAAATCAAGAAATGCTTCCGAAACCTCCGAAATGATAGCCTGGTTTAATTTGAGTTCTTTAGGGTAAATAGAAGACACCAATTTATCAAAATATCGAGAAGTATTATTAAAGGCACTTATTACCTCAGATTGTGACACAGGGTTAAGACGCAACATGACATCTCTCATAGCAGTGTTAAAACAAGTCTGCGACAAGGGTTGCGAAATTCGTACCCATTAAAAACCAATAACCTGGCGATTTAGGTCATTCCCATAGCGTACACACATGTTATCAAGAAGGAAGGTGGATGCTTCACAGTCTTCAGATCAAGTCCACAACGTGTAACGCCTAACTTCATTAGTAAAGAAAGCATGTTCCGCGTTACAAGATAGATATAATCGATTTCCCTAGCAAAAAGGATTAAGTCCTGAATTTTGATACGTTTTCTCACAAGTGTTGCTCTAAAACTTGTCTAAAGCAAGTGTTAAAAATAGATAGGAAGGCCTTGCAGGACGAACCACATACAAAACAAACATTCACCCGTTTTAAAAACAAGAAAGTTAAACACAGAAACGAGTATTGCTCTAAAACTTGTCTATAGCAAGTGTGCTTTAAAAACAAGAACTATAAAACCACAGAAACGAGGCAAACTGGAGTATTCTTCCAATCCAGCATGATGGGCTTAATTTAAAACTTTCCACAAGGAGATAGTTAAAGATTAAATGAATTTTGAGAAAAAATCTCCAAATGTTTAAATTGTAACTGCAAGTAACTCGGGCATTGTTCTTAAACACTCAAACAAATATTTCCATTTATTTTGAAAATCTACTATACCTATGTGTATTACACCAAATTAAATTGTTTGAAATTGGTCCAATCTTAATCCCGTGAAGCAACATAGCATACGTTCATAGCAACATGGCTCTAGGAGGTATTGTTCTCAATTATGTTCTATACTTTGTTCTCCTCTTTCGTGATATAGATATTTATTTATATAACGATTTAATACACATGTTCAAACAGTTAACATGTAAATCATGCTACAACAAACATAATAATTATGAACAGGAAAAGGGGCACTCGGACATATCATAAGAGCGCTGACTCAGCTCTTTTTCAGTGCTATCATTCAAGCATCTAGTCACGGAATTTATAATTTGTATTCTTGTAAAGGTAGAATTCGATGTCTTCTAAGATTGCAAACAGTACAGACCCAGAGACCTGTCGCCACGTCACTGACGTGGCGGCTAGTCTGGGGCTGCACTGTTTGCTATGTCACAGAGCCCCTTTTCGCGTGATGTGGCCTATATGTTACCTAGCTTCAAAAAGTATCTCGTGACGAAAATATTATTCAAGTTTGTGCTACATCTACATATTTTCAGCTGGTGTATGGATTTTAACCATCGGCAATCGTATTAACGTGACGCGCATAAATACAAAGAAAATATTCTGAGTCGGCAGTGTTCGTTCTGTAAAAGAACAAGCTACCTACTATTTTCAATATAACATGCAAATTTGCAAGTGTTTTATCACTAACTCTTTGTTTTGTTACAGATTGTTGTTTCTTCATCTCTTATCAAATTTAAACGGTAATGAACGTTTGCCATTTTCCCCATCATACTACTTAATTAACTCCTGCGTAAATGTAATATATTTTTCATTTATGGTATTTTCTCTGCCGAGAACACTGTATACCAAAACTATACCTTAATCCTAACTGCATTTACTTATTGAATGAAACACGTTTGCCATCATGCTTCAACAATGCTGCGTTTTGCAGTGAGCAGTTCTCTACTATGTAATGGCCCAGTTTGGTTGGGACCTGTGCATATAATGCTTTAACAATGATAAAGCCCCTTGGTGAAAACTGCATCAAAAAGCTATATTTACCATGTCAGTTATTGCTTGGTGCAAAACTATTGTAACTCCTCCACAAAGGTGAAGGAGTTACAATAATTTTGCACCCAGCCATCGATGTGTAAAACTGGAAGAAACAAGCAGTGATTACGTGTAATTTGTAATGATAAAATTTATAAGATACACGTAATCACTGGTTGGTTCAGGAATTACACGTTTTCCCTTTTTTTTCAGGAATTTCATGGATTCCCTGGTTACGCATATTCACTGCAACATATATATGTAGCATGTGCGCACGCGTGTATGTATGTATGTAAAATTGATCACAGTAAAAGTAAATCTCCATTACCCCCAATCACGGGGATCTTCATGAAACACATACTACATAGTAAACGATTGCACAACAAATGACAAAGTAAACGATTGCATTGACACAATGTACGATCATGCAAAAACAGGTCACAAATATTAAAAAAAATAAAAAATAATATCCAAGCGTACAGTAGTGTCTGAAATAAAGAAAGAACAATATTGAGAATTAAACGTTTCTTAACAAAACGGAACACATGTACAAGAAACGTTTTCATGAAAACCTGCAAGTTACGGGAAACGTTCTTTTATTTATAAAGGGAGCCTGCAAATTGAGGGAGACTATTAATCCTTATCCTATCATTCGATGTGCGCATGCGTGTATGTAAAATCGATTACAGTAATCATTTGGGTGTCATAAGACAGAGTAATCACGGTGTGTAGATATGTATAGACCAGGCTTGAACAGTTGCTAATAACCCAAGTTGTAATAGACAGGTACTGTCTTACACTGCATATAATCAGTAAGTCACTTGCCTGTGTTCGTGGCATGATTTCAATATAAAATACAAAGAGAAAATACTACGTTGGACAGAAGAAAAAAACATTTCCCAGCATTCATTGTAAAGAAACAAGTCGTTGTTCTTGAAAATGGAAATGTTAAATATAAAATAGTACACAAATGTAAGAAATTATTTGAGCCATTTTGCTTCCCCGTTCCTACGACGAAACATCGTGATGTCGCGGTAATCCGAACACATAGGTTGCCTATAGATATTCCGGATAAACGAGAATTCCGGATAATCGAATGACAGTGTAGCCTTCAAATGTTTATGTTTGGAAAACAAAGATCAATTTTGAAACTTTTACTTTTGAAAATGAATTTCTAGTGATAAATTTTGTATTGTAAACAGTGCAGCATATGTCCTTAGTGGTAGAAATGAAGGCTAGATACGAGAAGGGGGCGATACTCTTAAATACAATGTATTAACTAAAGAATAAAGTTCACAAGCCAAAAAAGTAAATTACCACAACGCTATGTCAAAGAACACAAGAGAGCTAAAATTAGCAGTCTTCTATACTGACACCAATATCATACTGGTAAACTAGTAGCGAAGCAAAACAATAATAAAGATGAATGATTACGCTAAACATTCGTAGGAATGTAATGTACATGTCGCTAAAAATGCAATATACTACTTCTTCACCGACATTACAATCATACTGGTTCAAATGTCGGCGGAAAATTAGGAATACAAAGAAAAAAGTCCACAAGCCAAAAAGGTAAATTAATACAACACTATGTCAAAGAAGGCAAGCGATCTAAAATTAGCAGTCTACTACACTGACACCAATATCATACTGGTTATAACTGGTAGCGAAGCAAAACAATAATAAAGATACATGATTACGCTAAAAAGTCGTAAGAATATAATGTACACGTCGCTAAAATAGCATAACACATCTAATTAAGGAGTATCAATAATACAAGAATATTTTTATATCCGGTTAAAGTACTGCTCAGTCAGCAAAAGGCTTTGATTAATCGGATAGTGAAACTGTTGTTATAATTATATAACTGTACATTTCTCAGAAATTCCGCAAATGTTATCGTTGTAAAACTTGCATGTGTTGATTCGATTGTGTTACATGTTTGGATCTCCGATACTAAAACAAAATGAATTAAAGTTTGTATCAGTTTTGTGCCAATTTAAGTCCTTCGGCGTTAGATCTGAGTCAAAAATGACTATACAATTTTTGCCTTTTCAGTGAGGTCGTATCGACATGGAAAAAGTGATATCGTCTTCGACCGAGGGCGTAGCAGATAGAAAACTGAAAACTAAGTAAATGGGTAGTCACAAATAGGTATTCAACCCTGTATTATGCTAGTTTTGACTTCATTATTCTAATGACATACAGGGTGCATTCGTTTGTGTTGTTGTTGTTCATGTTGATCGAAAACACATTTTTTTTCAATATTAACACCAGTACTATTAGATAGACAATGAGCCAAGAAAACAAGTGGTCACACTATGACTTTCAACCTAAAACAACATCAAAATGAACAATCCAATCACTTTCACGAAATAAAATCATTTAATGCTAATATAAATGATTTTATTTCGTGAAAGTGATTGGTTTAAACAAGAGCACATGCTTTTCTATAACGACTCGTAGCCTAGGCCTAAAAATATATGACTCGTAGGTGTGGCCTAGATTACATTTTGACCGGTTCCGAATAATTCCAAATGCTCATTTACAATATATATATCTTATGCACTACACTGAAATTATGTTTTATCTAGACCTTTAGTTAATATATTATTTTACCGAAATTAAAGCATCAAGTTGGTTGAAACTTGGAATATAGATAACCTAATATATACTTCTAATTGAATAAAAATAACGTTAAATCAGATCTTTATAAAATATAAAACTCGAAAAATAATAAAAGGTACTATTATCAACATTGAATTTCGCAAAATGGCGATAATGAGATATATGAATAAATCTAACCATTTGAAGGGTTTAGGTCGATAATTAATAGTTCGTTTGTACATTCTGAGTCTATGCATATCCATGTACGCTTGTCTCATGCATAGTGGGTAGTTTCTAATAAACCATTTGGGATGTTGGTCCACTCTTTACTAGCATAAACTGCAGGAAAATGCAACTATTCATCATGTATTCCTTTGTCCATTTATTCAAATTATTGTGAGTTATTGAGAAACAAATGCTGGATATTAAAGATATGAATAAACGTTGATGTAACCCTGAAATATACGTTCATACCTGCCTGCGAGAACGACCGGCTTGAAACAGCAGTTGCGCGAGTGCGATTTTCATTAACAAAGACGTTTTTTATTGTTTGCTTTCCGCCATAGAACACTGCAATGAAATCGAATACTGATTTTCCTGTACAAACTTAAAATTCTGGTGCAAATATATGAAATCATACATGTGAGCCATTGTCACGGTTGATTATTTTATCATTTCTATACCAACGTTATAGTATTGCGATAAAGCGCACAATTTTAAGCCGATATCTGAAGTTCTGTTTGAATGTTAATAATTCTTTTTTAAAAAAACAGGTCAAACAAGAACGTCTTTTCAGTGTATATGAACGCAGTTGGGAGATAATTGGTAAACCCTTTCCTCAACAATAGCGCCTCTGTAACGGATGGCTATTGCAATCATTGTAGGAAATGAAGCGTTTGCTTGTCATTAGCAAATGCCCAATTTCTCACAATGTTTTCAATACAATTCAACAAGAGCTGTCGGTAAGACAGCAAGCTCGACTATTTGACATGCTTGTATATAGTTGTTACTGAGATATATCCTTGATAGAACATTGCAAATAAAATTCATCTAAGTAAAAATAGGGAATCATTCAGTCAAAATCGAATCTAGAGTTATATCATTCGGCCTAAATCCAATCTAGAGTTATAGAACGTGTCCATAAAAGTCATGTGATGACCTCAGATAAGTGTGTTAAGTTTCAGTGCAAACTTATACATGGTTTATAAAAAAGACTTTGCACGCAAAACTCCACATTTGCTAAGTCCAAAAGTTCAAAATTGAATATTTACATTCCCTATGTAACGTCCCTATATAGACCTATGCGAAATTTTGACGTTTATTTTCCAATGAACCTTTC
>JAULCE010206301.1:0-11360 GCA_032359355.1 Macoma nasuta | reverse complement strand
TGATACGGGTTTCGTACGGGTTAGTAAGGAGAGTAACGGATTTTCAACCGTAGTAATTTTTGGAACGTGTTCACAAAGCCATTACGGATTGAATCAAACCTACGTATGATCAAGTATCTATCACGGATAACTAGGGATTGCTACGGATTAATACGGATACTTATGGACAATCCCGGATTGAATCCATGGGGCGATCCGGAGCACTACGGAGGACAGTGCATTTCGTCACCGCATCTGGAAAAATGTATAAGACAGCCGTGAGAAAAATAGAACGTAGAAGAAGAAGACGAAGAAGAAGAAGAAGAAAAAACTATTGACAGATGACCTCAGAAACCAGTCTGAGTTGCACAGACGGAAAGCTGATCCTAGATACCCGTCTGAGCTGCACAGAAAGACAACTGGGTAGAACAACGTATCGCAAGCCAGCTGCAAGGCTTTCTCACGCATAAAAGTACAATATGCCTTGACCAGCTTGGTTGAAATTTATATTTAAATTTGTGACAGATTTTAAACGTATTTGGCTCGCCATCTGCTTGAGCTTGATAAAATATTAAGCGAATATTTCAAAAGACAACAGTTATGTCAACTCGACTGTCTCGATTTTTTATATTTCTTATTAATGCGATAGTACCTCTTTTAATTTGCGAATCGAGAGCCTAACCATACAGTTTTAGTGACATCTTAAGGTACGCTGAAAAAAAACTGGCTTAACCTTAAATTTCAATATTTTTTTCATAATAATAGGATTAGCCCTACTGTAGTTTGAACATTTCCGACGTAAATCTGGTTTTTAACGGTCTTAAATTATTTTAACGACTCCGCCTTCGGCTTCGCCGTTACAAGAATTTGCGACCGTTAAAAACCTGTAATAGTTTACCTTTAAATGACCGAAAATGTAGGTCAAATATTGGTGACCTAATTACAATAAACTTTCAAAAAATCATATTTAATTTTTACTACTTTGGACAAATTAAGTCTGTATCTACAACAAACAGTCACAATCAAGCACGCAGGTACATCCACGGTTTGACTTTACTGTAATATATGTCGGGACCTAGTAGTAATATTTCATAGTTTTAATTATTCTAGTATCAAATATAAATTCAAATTGTCTGTGACACATGGTTTGCACGCGTTTACATTTAACCTTTTATAGTTTTATTAAAGATAACAATTTATGCAGAGCAACATAGGTAGTTTTCAAAGATTGTTATTAAATTTCGCTCTATCTTTACGTTCCAAACAATAACCAATTACTTAATTGAGCATTCAAACGTTAACACACTAATGTAAGGTACATCCCTTGAAACCCAATTGCTGGATGTATAACCCTAGTGGATGTTGTATTTCTATCTAGCCGAGTTGTTCAATTTACGAATATTCGTGGTTACTTCTAAGCACATTCAGTTGTAATTAAAATGACGTTTATAGCGCTCGACGATTTCAACTCATTAGTACAGATATAAATATATTTGGCACTATGGAACGGGCATAAATCCAGTTGAAAAACTTGGACACATGTGCCATTTTGACAGGTGGGTGCACTCTTGATACATATGTTATCAGTTTAAATATATATATTTCAAATGTTTATCAGAAAGAATAGAAACCCGTACTAAACAAGTCTGCATTAATTTAAAAATCATTTGTAAAATCTCGAGAAGATTTTAGAGAATGGTAATGTACGGAACGAAACCTTCAGTTTGTTTGGTCAAAATCAAGCAAAACGTTTCGACTGCGACACAATACACATTCTTATTACATTCATATATTTACCAAAACAGAACGTAAACTGTACAATAACCCTTGCGTTTAATTTAGAAATCAGTTAAGGTTAGAATCGTATACCTGTTATATGTTTAGGGTAACTTAGGGACGGTGTATGCATATTGATGAGAATCTGAGCAACAACGGTCTGTAATGGGTGAGGTTATAAGATACTCGCACTGTCTTCAGTGCTAATAAGTTGCACGATATAGTGTGATGTATGATAATATAATTCTAAAAATTTCAATCGCTTAACACTACGAATAGCAGCACCATTCTAGATGTAGATCAGTTAAAGAATCCCGCGTGTCTGAGCACAAAATCCTCGAACATGCTCAGATTTTTAAAGATTCATTAGAATGTATGCATGAGTGTGATACAAAACTTGTGTATATAATCGCACTCGTACATTGAAAATATTATCACATACTCGGTCGGCTAAAGCATCCTTCTGTAGTGTTATTAATATAAATACTCCGTTAGATACTTGTGTTTTGCAAAATATCTGTCTTATAATAACATTGTAGTAACACAGATTAATCGTTCACATTAAGCTTTGTTAATTGGTACTTCTATGCTTGTTTTTTTTTATACTCGGTCATAAATCTTTTTTTTTATCTATATTTTTTCTTATTTCCGCCTTAATTTGAACCAGTTTGATTGTAATGTCGGTGTTGAAGTAGCATTTTGCTATTTTAGCGACATGTACATTACATTCTTACGACAATTTAGCTTAATTATCAAGGTAAGCTTTTAGATGTGGATCTTGTAGGGTGTATTTGACATATCTTGCATGATCTATTTTCTACTTTTTGCACGCTATTCTGGACTTACAGGTATTGATTAATATATTTTGTATTGGTAGTGTTATTTCAATACCTTTTTTCATTGATGATTATTTCACATTAGTATATCCTGCAAGAATAGTTCTAAGTAATGGCTACCATTGCATTGGCGTTTAGTTTCAAAATAACCACATAGATGTAGGTATGTATATTAAACATATAATATGTACTAATAATTCAAAATTGTATCATTGGGGATGACAATTAAACTAATACGAATTATTAATGAACGTATCGATACGTTTAAGACGTTTAACAATCGCATGAATCATTGATAGAACAATTATTGCATGAATTTTGCCCAAACTATACCAAACTATCAATAAAAGGGTCCGTTCAGACCACTTTATAGATTCATATAAATGTATATATATAAATATTTACAAGTCAGTATCAATTTCTTATAGCATTATACTAAATAAGTAAAATAATGCATATTATATAATACACAGCACACCGATAAATTGATTGCCTGCAACAATCGTCTCTGTTATTTTTCTTAACGCAATTTTACAAAGTAATTGTTCCTTGAACATTTTATGTTGCATGGATTTAATTATACGCTTTTACAAACTAGATTTGTACTTTCATATCCTTGGTGTAAGGTTTCCAATTAGCATTTATGATGATTCGTCCTATTAAGTCATATGTTTGCACAGACTATGCATTTTATGATCTCGACTTATACTACTGTGGCTGCCAGTTTCAATAAGTTTCGTCTTGTTTCGGCTTTAACGATTATTGATAAAAGTAAACAGCTTTGGTGTTGTCAAACGGCGTATCTATAGAGAATGGTGAATCGGTTGCTACTGCCTGCGTTCCTTGGCGGAGTTCAGGTCCAAATTCATATGGTTTGTGCTTTGATCAAAATACAGTACTACATATCATTGCTTCTGATTAAATATAAAGTACTGTTGGTACTGTTATCCTCCGTCAATTGTTATTTATCGTCGGTGTCCTTCGAGAACCACGTATCTGCATATTTGTTAAACGTGTAGTCACGTTGCTTTTTAAAAAAGTCGTCAGTGTTCGCCAAAACACATCTGACATTTTCCACCATTTGGCCAATGGTACTTACGTGATTTTAGAAGAACAACGAAGCTATCTTCATGTTTAAGAATGTGTCGAGCATGTGACTGTTCTATATTTACTAATACATAATGAATAATTGTTTCTTATCACTTTTTAGGCTTATCGGCAAGCATAAATTCTGATGGAAAGAGGCAACATCAATGCCAAAAGTAATAACCGTTTATGAATATTTTGATAATATTGTACATGTTGGACATGGAGCTATTGCTTATTTCGAGCAAATGCTCTGATTTCCATGATTTTTCAAAAGTGGTATGCTAAAGAGGCACAAACATGCGCATTATGAATTCAATGGCTATTTAAAAAGCGTGTATTCTCCGTAGAGGATATTATATATACAAAAAGTTGTTTTCGTAAAATCTTCAAGTAAATGTGAATTTCTGTTAGATCTTTATTTAAGTCAAATCGCCTAATATTAATGTTAAGGCATCTCTTTTGAAGCACAAAATAATTATTGCAAAGTACACACGCAATTAATTCGTTATCAGGCAAATCTGGCTTCCTGTAGTGTAATTGAGCAGTATGTTGCAATATCTAGTTTCATAAACAATAATAACATCGCTTTAACCCTTATGCCACACATAACCTTGTAGTGTCGTCTGTTAAAACTCTCGACTGCGTTACATTTAGAAGTATTTCAATTATTTTTAATTTGGGTGCGAATATCGATATTGATTGCCAATCAACATATATCCGGATCGGACGTCGAGTCACACGGCGTCTAATGTAGAACCAAGCAGTTTGAATATGCATGTTTGATCGCGTTCATCAAGAATGGGGTTAAGAAGCCATTAAAGAACGAAAAAACTACTTAAGAAGTAATTATTTATAATGAAAGAACAGACGTAGTTATCCCGAAGTAACTGAGAACTAGAATAACTTTAAAGTCTAAATCTCCAATTTATATGAACAAGTTTTGAAGGCACTTAATAGAAGCGTGTATCTTTTCAGAGTAGCACCTGGGGACAATTGTCAAATATCAAGTATAGTAATAAGCAAAATGACAATAGTTAGTTGGCCATCTGTGTATTTTTCCAAAATATAAATACCAACCTTAAGCATTTTGATCTCAATTGAATACGTGTTTCGTTTTGTTACTCAACATCTAAACCAAGATAATATTTATATTCAATTAATATAATTTACGTATCCGACAATAAGTACTAATGTGGATATTTTCAAACTTTGTGTTTGCATACTACATTATATATAAAACAATAAACAAGGTTGAAAATTATGGGTCAAATTTGTCGTTTCTGTTTATGAATAAAACGATTCCCACCTTTTAATTTTTTTTTATGTATGACAATAAAGAATTTCATATTTTCTTATGTAGAGTAACAGTTAAGTTAAAACAAATTTATGAATTATTGTTCATATTTATGTTTTTTGCATCTTTATAGCAGATTAGTTTCAAATTTGACATTGAAATGATTTCCATTGTGAAAATTCCTACTTGATCATTGTACCAAAAACATGAAACATTTAAAACGTTTTCAAATTTAAAACACATTGTAAACGGAGAAATTCTTCATTTTTCTTGGTGAGCTGAATAAGTTTTTAGCATTCAGTGAAAATAAAAAGAAACATATGCTTAGTTCTGCTACTCTTGGAGAGGAAAATCCTCATAAACTGCGCTAATGCAACTCTCGGATTGTGACTCAATTTATTTTTCTTAATGCATATGGCGAGCAATGTGATGAAGACATGACACAGTCGGCTGTTTAGTAGAAAAATAACATATTTATAAATAACTATTTTACAAGTTTATGTATCATACATTTTAAGAATGCTTGTCATACATTTTAAGTGTGCCTGTGATAGAAAAATAAATAAGTACGATATTTCACTAAGTAGCAATTATATAGAGTAAAAAAGGCAAATAGTGATCATGAAACATGTACATGAATATATACAGTTCACCTCTATAATGCAAAACTTGTGAGTGTTTGAGTGGTGTAAGCTCTCACGAAGAAAAACTACAATTCACAGTGTACGTGCTATTTGTATACCACACTTTACATTGGGCCTAGCATTATAGTGTTACATTTATCTGGCTTTCCGTCATTCCGCTACATCCCGGTCCGGAGCCAGTCATTCCGTCATCATATCTATCCGGAGCAATATCGCAAACACATTATAAATCATCATTTGGGGATGATGCACACGTATTTTGTTTTCTGAAATGATAAAAATTCTTTGAGTTATTGCCCTCAAATTTATAAAAAAATGTATCAATTTTCGTCTGTCCGGAGCTATATCTCTGCAATGGATTGATTGAATTTCATAATAACGAATGCGAGTATGTATCATTATTGGCTAAGGGTGCAAATATATATTTTTTTTCTGATCTTTCATATAGATTTAGAGTGTTTGCCCATGAATTGATAAGAATTGTCTGTCTCGAGCTTTTTCTCTGCAATGGTTTCAAGGAGTTTCATGAAATTTTATAAGAGTGTGTACCATCGTTTGAGGATTGGTAAGGCAGAGTGTCGCGTACAAGATTAGGTTCCTGACCTTATGACCCTTATAATAGAAACTCTTTTTTCGGACTATATTTCCTGAACTATATGCCCTTGAGACACAAAACATGGCACAGTGATACATTTTAGAAAGTTGGTGTGTCATGTACCAATAATTAACCATTGTGATATTGACCTTTGAACCATATAATAGAAACAAACGTCGTCCGGACATATTGACCACGACCTTCATATTTGACCTCGTTTTGGATTCAGCATGGCCATGACCCTTTACCCTCGACCTCACATATACTTAATAGCTTGTAAACTATAACAACTATTATTACAGAATTGTGTGATTACTTCTTGGTGATATGACTTCATTTTGGGGGCGGAGTACCTGATGTCAGTTTGGACCTAAAACAACAACTTGCCACGAGGTTATACAATTTTTGAATTTGAATATTATTAGCACATAGACATTTAACACGATGTGACTAACGTTTGATTATTCGTTTATTAAATATGGCACAGTGATACATTTTAGAAAGTCGGTGTGCCTTGTACCAATATTAAACAATGCGATATTGACCTTTGATCCATATAAAAGAAACAAAAAATCGTCCGGACATATTGACCACGACCTTCATCTTTGACCTCTGGTTTGGATTTAGCATAGTCATTTACCTTCGACCCATCATATACTTAACAGCTCGTAAACAATAACAACTATAGTTACAAAATTGTGTGACTACTTCTTGGTGATATGACTATATCTTGGTGGGGCGGAATACCAGATGTCAGATTGGACTTAAAACAACAATTTGCCACGAGGTTATACAACTTTTGAATTTGAATATTGTTAGCACATAGAACACGGTGTGACTATTTTTATTATTCGTTTATCCTGATTTAAATTCAGCATACGACTTGTCATCTGTGTACATATTCTATGATGGATACTTTCTAGCTGATAACTGTAATAGTTTACGTGGAAGCATCTGCCCGATATACGTTAGTAAAGATTGGTAGTAGGTTTTAGTTTAACAGATATTATTTATCGCCGTAAGCAATTCTTAGTGATACAATCGATTTCAAGTCCAATCTGTTACAATAATCACTATAGTCATGAAAAGCAGGCAAAACTTGAAGGAATTATACAAAAATATAAAACGTGATAACCGTGACTCATAGTTTCAGCAACAGAATGCAATTTTGTCATGAACATTGACCACACGACACATAAATTTGCGTCTGGAAATTGACTTGTGTTAATTGATCCTCATCCTTCCGATAACAACTTGTTATACTTAAACATGTTGAGTCCGGACATAACACTGTTTAGATCGATATTCGATCCAGTTCCAAGCTTTTGGACAAAAACATGTTATTTATTACGGAACCTGAGCACACCAGTTACTGGTCGCAATTCAAGTCTGAATAAGACGACAATTATTGCAAACGACACATATTACGGCGGGATTGGGGTTAAGCGGAAATTATCGTTTGAGGGACTCCAGCCATGTTTGCCCAGAAATAATCAGCATTACACTAGCGTGTTAATGTTATAACAACTATTTCCCGAATGTCTCTGCATATTGCCACTTTAAAATAAGAGGTATTGGATCCTGAATAGACAGCATCGGCAAAATAAATAAAATACTCAACCGTTAACCACATACAAACCCCTGTTGGTGTCCATAGCGGTCACTTATGAAAGCGTTGATGAAAAATGAGCACTTGCCCGTAACAAGTTGATGCTTCATTTCCCACAAAGTCTTAGAAACAATTCAAAATCGGCATTGTCCTTTCGCCTAGATGTTTATCATTTCCTATAGCTTCTTTCACTCCAGATTTTTCTAAAATTAGCAAGTCGAGAAAAAAGTAAACACACTAAATCTCTCGCATACTAGGGTCAACCAGACCAATAAACCTGTATTTGCACAGAAATGACAGAAATACATTGCTGAACTTATGCAAGTTTCATAATGCTGCCTGTGCAGAGAATGTCGAATTGTTTTCTAAACGTCGAATTTGAGTTGAGTTGATTTGTTGTTACTTCGAGCCTTGGACTAATTGAACGTCCAAGATACATGATAGCTCTTTTAAAAGTCTCATCAGACAAACGTGGCCAGTCGCGGAATAGACCGCTAGATTCTGAATTGAGAGTCTGTCGCGTGTATACAGTCTTAAACGTATTGACTGCTTGTTTGTGTGAAGTGTTTTACTGATTCATAAGTTTTTTATAGGTTTCGATATTTCCGACAAATAACTTATAAGACACCAGTACCTATTTTTGTATTAAGGTATGCACTGTTGGGTATTGATGTCGATTTAATCTCAATTTAATTCAGATCAGTTCAGTAAGTATGCTTCCGAACATGAAAAGACATTCCAGTCGAAATGTTATTGTAGACTCATTAACAATGAACGTTTAGGAAAATTGTTTTAGGAGAACGGAAAGCCATTTATTGAAAGAACACGAAGCGTATTCTACTAGTCCGCCGACCAACAAAGTGTCGACGGCCAGTTCGGGTCCGATTATAGTTTCAATTTTAGAAATTTCCGTACTATAAAGGTCACGCGGTATAAAGCTAAATTTAGGTATAATATTTTGGCTAGGAATAAATGAGTGTCTGGTTTGAATTTTCAAATCTTTATAAGAGTACATATTTCAAATTGCAAATACTTATTCAGACATCATAAACGACTACCAGTTTCCGTTTGTATATATTCTAGTGAATAGTAATGTATTTCAAACGAAACGAGACTCTATTTCACACCCGCCGTCAACTATTTATTTGAAATGCGCGTGTCGAGACAAAGGAACAACTTCTTTCACATGTATAGCGCCGAATGTGAACCACTGAAGTAGTCGTTGGTTTATATATCAGTTATCCTACACAATGCACCCTTTTGATAATTATGAAGCAGATTTTCTTTGTAAACGTTGTGGGGAATGGAGCATGTGTTCGTAGTGTGCAAATGCACGCTTTCCATAATTAATGTTTTACTATAGACCTTTGTCGTTTTACCTTCTTCTACATGTATGTATTATTCCTCAGTCTCCGTTGTAGCTAGTTCTTGAAATTGCTTATGATCAAATGGTCATAGTAGAAATGCATGTTTTAAATACGTTCAAAACCTTTCCTCCACACGCTAGTTTTAGTCTTGACCACAAGTAAAAAATCTGATGAAATTGATGCATATCGAGGTAAAAGGAAAATGCAATTTGCAAATAGTATTGTAAACAATGTGAAAAATTGAAGCATTTGATCGTTATGAGCATATGCTCCATTTCCCACAATGTTTTAAAAACGTACTGCAACAGAGGCACCAAATAGCGTTGCTATGGAGAAAATGGTTTAATACATCTGAATCCTACTTACTCGAACTCAGTTATTTCGTATGTATGATTAAATCGAAACTATAGTCTAAACAAAAGCGTGACGGTTTGCTTCAATGATACGTATCAGAGTTCTGGGATATACAATTTTCGTCCAATCACCCCGAGTTAAACAAACTCATGAATTAAGTACCATCAACCTGGATTTAACGGGGCCGACAGTATTTGACACTTTAGTTGTTACAATTGTCCAAAAGCTAAACACTTGCATATGTTTGTCAAAAAAATGTACGTGATCACTTGGAACAAGCAATCCTAGGGTATGTGATATACCCTTCTCTCCTCTGCGCCAAACCGCTTCAAACCTCTCAGAAATCACAGGATGCACTGAATAAAGTATATTAGGTGGTTTATTTATGGTTTGAACCGGATTGTACGATCTATGTATTGGAACAACGTCTGTACCAATTCGACTCGACCCCTATACGCTTCCGTTGCTTCCAAATTCGGCATCAATTTAAATATTTTCCGTACTCTACACCGATAGATCAACAATTCTAAAGAATTGAATGTTCGATATGTGTGCCGCTTAAGCATACATTCAGACACTGCGCTTATATAAAATTTGCTAATTTGCTTCGGTATCTGAAAATTATATATAAGCTAGAAAATATGATTTGTGCATCTTGCCCGCGTAGCACCCACGGCGTACACACGTACTGCCCATAAACTCTCCACGTGAATACCTCGACGAAAATCATTTTTCTACGTGGACCGGACGCAGGTGATGTGACCACTCCAGCGTAGAATAAAATCCCAGAAAAGATGACCATTTATTAAAGTGTACTTTCTTACGTGTGCGCTGCGACTACGTGGGTCGAATGTGACCAAGTCTTAAGCTAGTACCCCACGTACCCCTGCGGGCCACCCATGCACCACCCACGTACAAGCCATGTGGTAACCGTGACAAATCGTCGCAGATCAATAACTGTGCATGTCCAACTTTTCTCCATGTATGAATTGAAGGCTGTGCGAGGCTTGAAACAGTGTGGGTAGTGCGTGTGGGCCACGCACGTAGGGCCACGCCGACCTAACAATCTCTACATGGACCCCGCGCTATGGTTATGTAGGTCGGATTTGACCAAGGCCATAGCTAAAGCGCTAAGTACTTGTAACATGGTGCAAACTATGCCTACCGTGTGCCTCCGAGTGGCACTGAACACTGACATGCAATTCAAACCATTTAGAGCCATATCAGACGCCGAACAAATCGGCGTCTGATCTGGCTCCTAACTGTTTGGAGCTTACAGTAATAAGTTGTTAAAAAGACGAGGATATATTACGAATCCCTTTTATTTGGATTGCGTTAGCGTTTAAACGGGTAAGAATAGAATTCCCATACTTAACATGGTAGCCAGGAAAAAATTGAAAACGAACACGGTGATTATCGCAGTCATCGCGAGATTAGCTTCATTTGAATGTGATGGAAGAAATTTCCTTTTGCAGAGATCGGATGCAATATTTCATTCGTAACAATGACATAATTGCAGTTTTCTTTTAAATGTATGGGATCGTTGAAATTCATTACGAGATGATTCTTTGATGGAATGTGGGTCTAGTTCTAAAAGGACGTAAGTGACATTTTGACAAATTGGCACTTACGTCCTTATAGAAAGAAATCGTCGAAAAAGAAAAGTTGAGATGAAAATTCGTGTAAAACATTGTGTTAGCTCTTAATCCAGAATATCGCAACCAATTATGCAAACAGACGTGGAGCGTTTTAGTTTTTTTACACGCGAACACTATATTTTAAGAAATTAAGCAAATGGCAAGATATCAAGAGATGGA
>JAULCE010206190.1:0-11361 GCA_032359355.1 Macoma nasuta | reverse complement strand
TTCGCACTTCGGGTGATTCGGACTTGTACAAATAGCCCCCACATCCATGATATGGGTAAAGAAGTCAATAAAAACGTAATGTTGGAATTCTGGAATTCGAGTTATCGGATTTCGAACTATCGAGACTCGACTGTACCTAATTTCATTTTATTTAACGACATACTATTAGAGTGTTTGCTTGTTATCAAATAAATTACAGTAAAAAATGTTACATTAAACAGAATGAGCACATACCTATTTGCACTGGATCGTGAGATTTAAGATATATCGAGCGAGGTAGTGATAATTTACTTTTTTCATTTCGTGTAAGGTGACAGTTTTTGTAATAAATTCACCACAAAAACACCATTTTTGGTGATATGCATTTTTACAAGTGTCTTACAAACCATTATAAAGTATGAGTGTTTCATGGTATACTATATTTCTTCCAATTTCAATTGATATATAATAAAGTTGCTCTAACATGTGCATTGAGTGAATCTTGATTTTCAGGATTTACACATTTTGGATATCCTCTTCAGTCATGGTATTACGACATACAATGGCTCAGGGTATGAGCACACTCATTACCACTATCACGAAGTAAACACATCTATAATCAAACTCAAGATAATTGCTTTAATTGTACAACCACCATTTATCCGATATTTGAAGCAATAATGATCACTGTGCAGGAAATAGACAAGGTCGGACATTATACATTGTCCGTTCTCCCTCTAACTCTGAGCGCCAGAGAGAGGGAGAGAGATAAAGCGGCATTCTGTATCGTTTAAACGCTAACGCAATGAAAACGCAATTCAAATTGCCATACCAGCAGTCTGCTGTTCTTTTATCAAGCTTTAAGTACTTTGAGTGTCAATCAGGTTAGAACAGTATCTGATACCACATGTCTCTTTTACTTTTTTCACGATTATTATAGAGTGTGTGTTAAATCGTTATTGCAGCATGGAATAATGTGGAAAAAAATATTCTTATCACAAGACCCAGCTCAACTCTCTCACAAACCGCTTAATATTCTTTATGAAGCGAATCAATCTAATTATTGTTTCAGTACTGGATAGAACATACGGTTTCCCGTAAAGTTTTCAAAAGTTATCTACTACAGGGACAATATAGTGCGCATGTATATATTCCTGTCCATTTGGTGCCAAATTTACAAACAGTTTTGTAACGAAAATAACTACAGAGATGTAGGCCTTTCCGAAACGATTAACGGGAATGAAATGTGTTGTAAACACGTTTAGTGTATGATCAGATGGTGGTATCTGCTTTCAAACTGCACTATTTGCACTTGTTCTAATATTGCGCCAAAAGAGTTATTAATAAGATACTGCGTTGGCGATTCCTCTCAACTAAGTTCATAATATGGGAAGGTATAGTTTCTGTTAGTAAAAACACCATAAACACGAACGTTCATTCTGTAGCACAAAGTGTATACACGTACTTGTAGCGCAAGTCTCTGTGGTCCGATCGAAACTTAGTGCTTTTTCTCAATACAGACTTCTACAGTCGAAATTCGATGGGTCGAGCACGGTTGACTCGAAACCCCGTTTAGCTCGAGCTGAAACAAAAGTCCCGGAGAGACAAAACTGAGTTCCAAATAGCAAACAGTATGGCTCAGATCAGACGTCTGATCTGGAGCCATACTGCTTGCTATTTTGCCTTATGTGCTTTATCAAAAAACATGATATAAGGAGAGTCCCAATGAGCTCGAGCCAACGAACTGTGACTGTACTTAAATGAGCTTGGGATTTCCATAGCCCAAATACTCGGACAAAATTGGTTGCCGGACTTCCCTTTTTTGTAATATCAATTTGAGTCGCATGTGGCGGTGAAAGGATTTGAACGATCTGTATGTGTATATCTAGATCAATAACTTCCACTTATATATATTGGGTCAGTGCCGTAGATGGAAAAGTTTATCTGTTGAGACGTAGGAAGACAATTATGACGAACTTTAGCGAGCCAATCCGTTTTTCCGTAGCCGAACCAGATAAACTATTCAATAAATGGCATTGACCTATTATTCGATGTATATCGTCATCATCGTAAACTTTTTGCACCAAATTACGTTGATCGGTTCCTCTTCTAGTCATTATTTGATCGAAACTAAAGCTTAGCCTTACCCACTTATTTTCTCTGAAAATGTCGTCGGTTTGCACATAAAATTCGGGGATAAATTTCAAACTCGGAAGAACATAGGAAACAAGATCAATGAGTCAGATAATCCAATAAAGTCAGTTTAACTTTATTCAATAATGAAATGTAAACAGCAAAGCTTATAAAATTCGAGTGCATAATGTCGCTATCGCCAATTACGTCACTGTGTGGTTTCGTTGATAAAACTATGTAATACGAATTTTATTCGAAAGCAGTTATGTACTGTCTGAGATAGACGTGTCGCATAATCCTGTTACATAATATACCAAGTCTTATTTGACCCCTTTTTATTTGATCACTAGAAGCCTTAGTGACAGGATACATTACATTTATAATTCTCTATTGGCTGTTCCCCAGTCGCGGTCAAGTAACAGTACATGTGTCTTCTATTTATGCTTATGTTCTCGTTTGATCTTGTTTTCTTGCAATCTGTCGGTCATCTCGCAGACACAGAAAAGCCATTGTAACCAATATTTTTTTTTTATCTCGGTGATACAGCAATTTACGTAGAGTTATTAATGAATATTTATTGATACCCTAGACTTTCTACAGTTCGCGTCTGAGCGGATTTAATGCGGAGTTATAAATTAGCCACAGTTGATACAGTTTAGCTTCAATAAAGCACAATACACATGAAACTGTCAAAATACTCCGAATCATTAATACTGCGCATTTTCGATTTGATATCCCAATCACCGCCATAAGCGATACAAGTCGACATTGCAAAACGTAAGGTCCTAGATAAGACACCGCCTAAGAAGACGGCGTCTGATCAGGGACTACACTTTTTCTCAACAAAATTTATTCCGATTATTAGGGTTTGGGATAAATCTGATTTCTTCTCCTATTTATGTCGTTTTTTAAGTATCCAAAGTCAGGTACAACCGACAACTCTATATTTGGCGACGAAACGTTTTTTCAGAATAAAATTATATCTCAAGCCAGCCACTTATACACCGAGATTGTAGTATAAAAAATATGACGATGACCATCACTGGTAGTCTAGACGACATTACCTCTATGTAATTGGAACATTGAATAAGACTTTATGTAATACATTTACAATCACATCACAGCCGAACCTAGTTTACCTCATCAAATTTGGAATTCTGTATATATAAGGTACCTATGTACATAGATTCGGAGACGTTTAAATCTTATCAGACACTATATTTTAAACATTGAAGCTAAGTTAAGTATACAATCTTTGAATCGGTCTGGTTTTAAATCCTACAGCAGAAATAAGTTCGAACTACCGAACATCGGTTAATTTGAACTTATAAATGTAGTCCCGAATACTGTACCCTCGAACTTATATAGCTCGAGCTCGGTTGGCTCGAATTTGTGCTTATCGAACGAATTGTTTATGGAACAAAACATAAAGGTTTTTGTTACGTTGGTACATATTAGTTACATGGACTATTGTGATAAATCTCAATAACAGGAAGTTCGAATGAAATTAGAATTTCCTGTAAATAAGGCTTATATACATTTGATGATTTGGGAAAATAGACTATGTTTTTAATAAATGTGTTTTACATATATTTTACAAATGGATTTGCCATCACTGATGTTGTGGATCAGTCGGACGGGGATACCGTTTATTTACAATGTACGTCTGATGGGGTGATGATGGGATAAGAGTGAGGTTGGGCGCCCCTAAACCGTTTTAAACCCCCAGTGGCGTTTTTGCTACTGACCGTTCCAAGGCTGTACTCCTAACTTCACCTAGATTTATGTATTTGTGTCCATGTGTGTCTTCTATATCTAGTGTATGTTTGGGCTCACGTGTATGTGTGTGTGTGTGCGCGTGTGTGAATGTGCTTGTTTCTGTGCTGTTCGGGTGGCTGTTTGTTTTGTATATGTGGAGTGTCCTGCAAGACCTTCTTATCTACTTCTATTATTGAAATGGTTATGGCAGCAATAGAAAGTGTGCGTTGTTATGATTCAATCTGTACCACACCACTGCATTCGGAACTCAAATAAGTTGAAAAAATAAGCAGAAGACGACAAATGCAGCATACATAATTTATGAAGTAAAACTGCTGAAAGGCGAGTCGTCTGTGTAGATTCTCTTATAGATTTTTGATAACTTTTACTTTCTGGCTGTTATTTATTTTTTTCATGTGCGGGGCAACGAAATCCGTTATTTTATCTGGATTTGTATTATTGTTCTACACCTTGTAATCTCCTTTCATAATTATGTTCTCCCTTTTAAATGCATTGTAGTACAGAAGGCATCGATTTTATAGCGTGAAGTTATTCATAGATCTTACGTTTTTTTGTAGAAATGTTTGGTGTTTCCCCATTGTAGGCTAGCTATTAATTGGGGGGGGTCGGGTGAGATGCGTTTGACATAGCCTGCATGCTATATTTTCTACTTCTTATGCCGTCATGCATTTTAAATCCCCCCGTTGATTTCCAATCAGTCCGCACAATAGATCCCACCAAACATTGTCACCTAAGTGCAAAAACGATAACTGCACATCGAAAAAGAAGGCACTTATCTTAGTTTTGCTACTCAGGCGACGCCATGCAGTTTATCAAAATAAGATAGTTTGACAGATCCAGGACTTTTATAAAAGAGCCAATGGTAAGTGTTGTCCTGTCATGCAAACATTAGTTGAGAAAAGAAATGAAGAAACTGTCGAAATCTGCGGCACGTAAAGCATGCTGCTCAAATTGGGTTCGCTGTTTGAGGAATCATAAGATGAATGCAGTATAAATTCACATGGGAAAAGGATTGTTTGCGAAGTGATTTTGATTACTTCTTTGTATCTGAAGTAAACGAATCACCGACATTTTTTATTCGACAATCGTTAAAGCAAGTATATTTCTTGAAATAATTTGAAAACCTTTTGAAGTTTGGATGCACACGATCGATATTCCAACGCGGATTTAATATCGAACCCTACATCGACTAGACAGGTCTGTAACAATGAACAAATTTTTATGAACATGTTATAAGTTAAAGTTTTCCCGAAGTTTAAGGATGCCATTTAACGATGAAAAACACATTTCCGATTTCCTCTGTCCGCCATTATTCGGATGTAGGCAACCGACGGTAGGATTCAGCACCAGTAAATCATAATCGATGTGTTCTGTTTTACAGTCATGTTCTTCCAAACACTCGCAGTCAAATCACTATCAGTGCAGCATACATTTTCCTGCTTAGACGGCATAACAACGCAGTTATTGCAAACGTCCCACATTGACGCTGCCGACTGGTTCCCCCGACGCTATCCCCTCAAATGTCTGCGAAAAGTCTTCTTTAGAGTACTGAGGTTCAAAATCGTAGCCCTTATGCCCATAATCATTATTTTCTCGCCGTCCATTTCCGAGGTTGATTTGATTTAAAAAAAAGATGTGATTGCTAGATCGAACTGCAAATTCGAAGATACTATGTCACTTAAATTCTGACTAGCCCAAAAATGGCGAATTTCAAAGTAGTCATCATATCGCACAAGCGGAGAAGGAAGCGTGAGGGCCAACTGTAAAGGGGTTGACTACCAAACATGCAGTTGCGTTGTAATATTGTTGAATCATAGCCCTTCTTAATGAAATTTGTGATACGTTTTATAAACAAAATGTGAAGACGGGTATGTCCAGCTATATTCCGAAGCTTGTAAATAACATCATCATAAAACTCTGAGTGTGAAATACCTTGTCACAGGAGCGACTTTAAATTACACCTCCATTTGCTAATGAGAGAGATATTTCGATAATAGAATTTAAAGAAGGTTTTTCGAAGTTTGTCATACCTATGTGCTTGCTTTGGGAGCTTTTCAGTAATAATACGATTGCGATTACTGATATTCTCAACAGAAGAACAGGCCCTAGCGGATCAAAATCAAGAAAGGCTACTGACATATCCGAATTGTTTGCTTTATTCAATAGAAGTTCATAAGAGTAAATAGAAGTGTTTATCTCTTTATAAAACAGGGGTTATCTATGTTAAATATGTCATCCAAATATCGCTATGTGTCATTTAAAGCATTAATGATATCTGCCTGTGAATACGGGTTTAGATGTAACATGAATTATTTCTTATAGCAGTACAAAAACATGTCCGCTACCAGTCGTACCTATGGGAATACCAATAACTTGTCGATATATGGCATTCCCATAACACACAGAAATGTTATCAAAAAAAATGGTGAGCGCTTGACAAAATTCGATGCAAGTCCATACAGTGTAACGCTTAATTTGCTGATCTGTAAATATTGCATTCTCAGTATTACTCGCCAGAATGGTCTTTTTTTCATAAATCTACTGAATTACTTTAGTAAATTTATCTTTAATGAGGTCATGTGGGAGAGTAGTGTTAAGTGTTCAAACGTCAAAGGAGCTAAGTGTGGATGTTAGATTCCGTTTTTATAGTTTACTTAATACATCATTAGATTTTTTAATTGACCAAAAGAGTTTGTTTCCTGAATTTTGATAAGCCTTGTTACAATAAGTTTTCACATGCTCTTTAATTTTAGTTATAGTTATGACAGTTTTGTAGTGGTACAAGAGCTACAAGTTGCAATAAAACGCGCTTAGTATGGTTTTTTTATGGAGTTGAGGTATCCAGTATGTTATTGGAAGCTTGTATTCACACTCAGAAACATGTTCTGACCAGACATGGAGTTATCGTATTCGTGTAATCGTAATCGATTGAAATCAATTACATTTTCTCAATGTAATTGAATGTCATCGGTTACTTTTAGGATTTCGATTACATGTAATCGTAATTACAATCCATTACATGTGAAACAAATGGTAAGATGTAATGGTAAAATGGGTAAGATATCACTGTGGTTACATAGATAAAGGCGTGAAGCAGCAATGAAAAACATAATGCCAACAAGTTTCATGAAATGCAATCCTATGATTTTCAAGATTTACTTCGAAAAAGAAAAAGTAAAAAAAGGCATTAACTATGTTATTAGTTAAAATAGACTTGTGGTTCCTTTACTAAGCACTTCCTCTCATTGAGCTATATCACTACATACAATTGCATGAAGTTCTATCAATTGTTTTTCAAGTTAAAATCCGGTCATGAAAAAGGAACAAAGGGCAATAACTCATAATCAAAAGTCAAAATAGAGTGGGATTTTTTTGCACTGCACTTCCTCTCATTGAGCGTTGGCATTATATGAGGTTTCATGAAATTCCATCTAGTAGTTTTTAAGTTATGCTCCGGACAAGAAAAAGTCGCAAAGGGCAATAACTCTGTAATTATTCAAAATAGAGTTTATTGTTTCTTTGCACTTCACTTCCTCTCATTGAGCTTGTCATTATATACTCCGGACAAACTATTTCTAACAAAAGTAACAAAGGGCAATAACTATGTAATTAGTCAAAATAGAGTTTTGTTATTTTTGCACTGCACTTCCTCTCATTAAGCTTTGTCATTAAATGAAATATTATGAAATTCCATCCAGTTGTAATCAAGTTATACTCCGGACAAACTATTGCTAACAAAAGTAACAAAGGGCAATAACTCTGTTATTAGTCAAAATAGAGTGTATGGTTCATTTACACTGCACTTCCTCTCATCTAGCTTTGTCATTATTTGAAGTTTCATGAAAGTCCATCCAATAGTTTTCAGGTTATACTCCGGACAAACTATTGTTAACGCCGATGCCGACGAAAGGATGACGGAATTGTTCATTATTCTATGAAACGTCGAGCTAAAAATAGTATTATCATCAATTACATTTCGACTACATTTCGATTACATTAGGAACACTTTCTTTGTTCATCCTTAACCTCTTACTTCATGAATATTTATATTGATTCAACCCCTCCTTTGTAGAGTTATGAACTATTTACTATATGTATCATGTAGAGAAAGTATATATTTTCAATGACAGACAGTGTAGATGTACAATAACCTAATCAAACAGTCGATCACTGTTTGCACTAGATGTAACTATATTATATATGTGAAGCAAAGAATATTTTCAAAACCCAGATGTTCACTTTTAAAGCAGACAACATTGTTTGGGTAAAGTGTATGGGGTATAAACAAACCATCATTTCTGTGCAATATCAGTAGTAGGTGCTATTATAGAAAGGATAATATAGTGTGTTCTTACACTAAGGTACCAATATACTGTACAGGTGTGAAAGCTATAACAATACCATGAATACTTGTCAATTGTCACTTAAATGGTATCATACCACCAAACTTCTTTTATGGTAGCATCAATTCATCTTATTGCATAATTTGGTATAGACAGTGTACTATACCTTTTGAGAATTCTGAAATAGGAAGGCTTGCATGGCCTTTAAAAAGCAAGCCTATGCACTATGGCTTCTAAATACTTTGACATATCATCTGGAGTCAGTGGACAAACAACTTAAGGCCAAATGCAAATTGTGTTGAACTTTTATATCTGGATCTAACAAGACCACATACAATCTAGTATTAATTTTGTTCAACATGACCCTTATCCCGCTTTACAAAATATGTCGTCTGATCAAAATACTGTCTGTCGTTTAAACACTGGTTTAAGTTTTAACTATTGCCTTGGTGAAAAGTGTAAGACATCTTGGATCAGATCAGATGCTAATTTTCTCAGTGAGTGATCTTGAACTAATACTGTTTGAACATTTAAATGATGAAATAGGCAGTGTAGACCCTGATCAGATACCAAATTGTATTCTAGAAAATTTCCTATTATGGTTCTAGATTATGAATGAGAGAAGTAACTCATGTCTTAGCCTGCTCATCAGCACAAAAGCAAATAGTAAATACCCTGTCCAGACTGCTGTTTGAGGAGCAGTTGTTTTGTCTACATATTTTAAGTATTTCGCCATTTATGATGCAGACTCAATGACGACACTTTTGAAAAACTGATTATAATCAAATGTAATTCCTATATTTGATCATTTAGGATTGTGAACTCCATTGTAAACCTAAATGTGCAAGCAGTGTAAACTTGTTCATTATGCTAGTAGTGATTTCTGTTTATATGAATGTAATCGAATGTAATCGAAATGTAATCACGATAACATTTTAAAACGTTATCGTAATTTAATTCATTACATTCTTAAAATTAAGAAATGTAATCGAAATCGTAATCCCAAACTTTGTTATCGTAATCGTAATGTAATGGATTACAATTGAAACTAATCGATCTCATGTCTGGTTCTGATATTATTGAACGTTCAGTGTCACAAAATTACCTAGCATCTAGAGCTGTATAGAGTTTTTTTTTTTAAAGAAAGCCAACTTGTTGAAACTTATATGTAGCTACCTAGATGTATATCAGTGAAGCGTATACATGTTGTTTACCTGGACAGTGGTCAATGGTGTAAAACTGGTCAGTCTGCTCCAGTAAGCCATTGTATATGGGTGTGTTTGTGTGGACGGTGTATTATTAGTTGGAATAATGTAAGTAGAAAATGAGCCCTGGAATTTGTGCTTTGAAATTTATGTTTTGCATTTGCAATTTGGTTTGTTGAAACACTAAATTTTTGAAAAACCTCATTTGAGTTTATTTAATTATTTTTTAACTGGAACATTAGATAATGGTTATTATCATGTAGGTCCAGCTTACTAGGCTAAGCTCTTGATCGGGTATGATACCATGCATGCATAAAGAATGCTGAAGGCCACAGTTTTCAAAGGGAGGTAGACATTTTATGTATATTTATTTTAAAACACACCCAGTATATATTATACACCGTGCCTTGGCCGTAACAATCATTATTTGGATCTACGCCCACGCCCATGAGTCAATGTTTGCCTCGCTACGAGAGAGCGTACAGCTATCAGCATCCATGTATATACAACGAGCCCGAGTGTCGGCGTCTACTCATACGAGACCCTAGTCCCGCACTGTCTGTGTGTCTCAGTGTCTCAAGCGTTATCTTTGTGACTATATTGCCTTAGTGGCCAAACTGGTATTCCATAAGTTGTCTTTGTGACTATATTGCCAAAGTGGCCAAACTGGTATTTCCTAAGTGGATTTATTATCATGCCTGAGTAACTGGATAAACTGTGGCTTATCCATCAAGGCTTAGTGATTAAGGCGTATTGCCTTAGTGGTAGTTATTAAGCTATGAGTGTAATTATGGCTTATCCATCAAGCCTTAGTGCCTTGGACGTATTGCCTTAGTGACAGTTATCATGCTGTGTGACTGAAGTTATTTGTGACTTAGTGTCGCTATATAGTATATTAGTGTACTCACAAATAAACTTTGCTCAATATTGCTTAGTGGAATATTGAATTAGATCAAGTTTTGGGTTTAGTTTAATTTTTGGAGTATTGTACTAAACGCTGGGTATTCAACTAGTTGCATTGCTTTATATTAAATAGTAAAGTGTATTAGCTTAATAAATGTAAACTGGTATTGTGTCAATGTTACATTTGGGTCACCTTTCTTAAAAGAATTCTGCACTCACAAAGTAATTTTGTGACACCTATGCTTTGGTGTTATTACGCTGTATTTTGTTCTCGCTGCATCATAGAAATGAGTCATAGTTGAAATAAAAGTCCTGTGTTTAGTTTTTTACTCACCAAAGTCAGAGCTGTCAACCTTTTCATCTTTTTCCTCATCCGATGTACCTGTAAGTTTACGATATATCAATTTACTTGACTGGTATTCAATGTGACCCTGTTATACATTTCATGTATCATCACTGGGCTCATGCCTTCATGCTCCACCATTAAGATATATCTTGAAAGGCATAGTTTTATAAATGTAGGAATGTGGCACCACGTTGGGCTTATCACAATAGAAGGATACATTTATATCCAGTGCCTTATCACCCATAATATACAATTCCTATTTATTGGACCTCTTACTAGGGGTGTTCCCTATTTGTGCTCTTGGAAAATCATAAAATATGTTTGGTTCAAACAGATTTTGCTAGCCACTCTGTGATAATCCTGGTTGTGAAATACCAACGATAGTTGGTTGTATCTACCAGGCTACAATGAATACACAGCTGAAGGCCAATTACTAGGGGGTCAAATGAAGAAAAATTAAACTAGGTCTTTAAGTAAGATCTACGTCACTTTATTCATCTGAAGCCCCTTTCGTCATACTACATGTTTGTTATTTTCATAATAACTGTAGATTTCTGTATTAATAGGCCGACTTTTAAATCAAATAGCAAACTTGACACCTCAGACGTATGATTTACATGTTACCAAAGAGATGTGCGGTTTCATGTTAGGAAATTCTATAACTTAACTGAAA
>JAULCE010206079.1:0-11362 GCA_032359355.1 Macoma nasuta | reverse complement strand
TTATTCCGCTAAAATATTTTATTTGAAAATAGTCCCAACCGACAATTTTAAATATGGCGCCGAAAGAGTTAATCAAAACCTTAGTCTTGAGCGGGATTCGAACTTCCGATCCTGCAAAACGTTCTGAAAATGTACAACTCCTCCACTACCACGGATGACTTTATCTACTTTAATTTAGATTCGAATGTATCATACAAAATGAAAGGAATATGTATATTCGTTCAATTGTATAACGAATATATAGGTAGGCTGGGAATTGTACATCCTCCTTCTTAGCACACACTTAAGTTCTTTTTTCAGATTTTGTCTTTATAAAAATGATGAAAAAACGTACTTTAAAACGAAATCCATCTCATAAGTGTAAATTCTGTTTTAAAACCTACATTTGTTCAGGTGTTAAGTGTTGGTTTTGAACATGAGTTGCCTTTGTCTTCTATTGTCTGTAGAAACTTACCTTATTAACGAGATCCATCCTCCCTATCCGGCCACATTTTGTGAAGTGTAGGCAGTTCTCGAACAGCCTTAATATGCATTGAATGTCCGCGTCTTTAGCAGAGAGATTCTGCTGGCATCCAAAAGGCATGTATATTTTACACACCTCAAATTCATTTGTCGGCCATAATTGAGGATTGGTGTTTTCTGGACTCAGTTTAGGCAAAGGTTGCTTTAAGTGGTTCATTATTATATTTTGCAGCCACGAGTTGCACAGACGACAAGACACACGCCACATTTTCCGATGGTAATCTGGGGCAATACTTTTTGAGGTGCAAGTAAAGCAACACTGTGGCGCTGACCCATAAACACCGAGTGATTTCTGAAGATCTTCGTGGAAGCGCTTAGCCTCATTGTCGACGATGCTCTCTATTCCCCTTTTCAGGTAGAGCAAATACAATGTGCTCTTCAACCAATTAAGATACTTCTTATCAAAAAACCTCGACGGTGGTGTAGACTTTGCAGCCATTCTGTTAAATAAACAAATACAGATTGTTTGCAAAAAGTTAAAATTGTCTTTGAAATTTTCAATCACAGCTTACAAAATGCATGTGGATATTTCGACGTACCCGGTATGTTATTAAAGTGCACTTGACGTAAATTAACTTGACGCATCGACGTATAAATGTTGATATTGCATCATTCATTAAGATAATCACTGAAATACGATATGAATCTAATCATATTCGACAAATAAAATCATTACCACATTTATACTAGTTTGTTGTGTACATTCTCTTATCCAGCTATCCTATGTTTTCTGATGGTCAGATACAAGAGTCCCCATGGTGTTTCCCATAATGGTACGGTATTGCCTCTATCTAAATACAAAATCTCTTTTTGAAAATTATCAAATGGTTTATCATTTTTGTATTATTCTACAGTATATATTCTCTTAAATCCAAATTAGTCTTTGTAAATTATTTTCAGGGCGCAAACTGTCGCAAATAGTAAAAAATCGCTCATAGTAAGAATGCAGATTATTTTAATACTTTAAACTATAAATTTACTTCACATTACCTTACTATATGGGCTGTTCTCTGCTGCCAAAAGGAGTCTTAACAACAAGATCCTTGGTTTTTGGCTTGGTCACTTTCTCACATAATCTGAAAAAATATATGTTCAATTCTAAGTAATCTGTAAGATACAACCGTTTATATGACGATATGATCAGGATTAAGTATTGACGAAGTCGTTGTTTTGTCGTCATATGACCATTACGTTGTTCATCAATTATTGAGCATCATTTTAGCCCCGCTGTGTCATTTCCTATTCGTAGACCAACCCTTGCGTCATGCCAAACAAATTCCGAATGGTATTGAATGACACTATCTTTAGCATTATGATTAAGGATCGTACGAATACAAGTCCAATCTTTTTTGACGTTTCAATTAATGCTGTCAAAATTGCACAGCGACTCCTATATGATAATCTTTATGGTTGTGGAAAAAATGATCCATTATTATTCAAACATAGACATGTAATCATTTAAATTTTAGTTTATAACTGAAACATATATCTTGCAGACATATTTAAAAAACTCAATTTAGGCTTGCCAATACCATGTTTACAGGGCGACCTCTGATCAGAAACGACTTTTGATTTTAACAATGTTAACCCATAACCACTTAGTTGAAATGATATCTGTGTCTAAAAATGATAATTTGAAAAGTTTTGAAAACATTATGGGTAAAGGAGCATTTGGAGACAATGCTCCGTTTCCTACAATGTTTTCAAAAGTGAACTGTAATAGTTGCGTCGAGATGTGTTTGTATTATGTAAATGATTAGAAGCAATATGTCACGAACCTCGACCAAAATGACTGAATGAATAGCAAACGTTGTAGATCCAGATCATGTGCTGCATTAAACGTGTTATTTCGTATCAAATGCCAAGCATTATATATATAAATGGGTTTTACACAAAGCCTAGTTTCTTTGGTAGGTGTCAAAGAGTGCATATTCAGACCAGCCGACACGTCTGATACGCTGCGGCAAGTCTGGTCTACACTTTTTGGCGTGTGGCGCAGTATAGTTTTTGTTGGAACCGGCTCAAACATTAGAACAATGTACATGTCATTGCGGACTGGGGCATGTGTCATGCTGGTGAACTGGTCGAACAAATGGACGGACAGTGTTATGTAGGTAAGCCTGTCTAGCTGGACTTAGACCACTGGCTTCAATCATTGGAGGCCTCTCAGCGCTGATGCCTTGGTCGGTAATCTTCATGATATTGTATTTGGTTACATCGCCTGACTGGTATTCCTTTGCGCAAACGACTCCTGGATCTGTGTCGCTAAGCAGGAACTGCTGAAACTTCCTGATCCCTTTCAAAGGTTTAAAATATTGGATGAGGAAAGTTTTCCAAGATCTCCAACAGCACGCCGGGTATCTGACAGCACAATTTATTGAAGAGGATCTGTTTACAATCAATTCAACACTGTCGCAGTCAGAGTGCCGATATAACTTCTTGATCAAGCCAAATCCACCGTCGATCAGGCATCGTGCGTGGCCCGGAACCTATATCAGATATTTAATTCTTTTGTGCTGCCCTGTGAGGATCCTCCACATGAAATATCCCAGCACAAACTGATTTTTATTCTGACCGCCACAGTTGTCTGCGTGGATGATACATCCGGTTTCTTGCAATCCATGTTCCTGTAGAGCGTAGTCTATCATCGAGATAACAGCATCAGGCCCGTGGGTCATTGTTCCATTTTCTCCAATGGTTTCATTTTCGTTCAATAAAAAGTTCACTTGTTTTGGGGTATCATCTATTCGGAAACCAAATATTTGTACTTTCCTCAAAGACAGAAAATAAAGTGGGCCCATTTGTCTGGCATGGTGTGGTATTGTCACGTTTTGGGAATAATCAAAGGTATAGTGCACGCATCTGTCATCGCCTTGAAGCCCACTCGTTTCCTCGCGTTTTTGATGCAATCATTGTACACTGCTCTCTCAGCTTGTGCACGTCGCACATGTTCTTGAAATTTTGCTGTCGACTCTAGTTTTTCTTCTTCGGTTACGGCATCAATGATTAACTTTCGTAACTTTTCGCACATGGCACACACGTCGTCACGGGGTTTTGCTATGCTAATATGGGGTAAGCAGTGGTTCATGATGTTGCAAAACGTTTGATAGCTGATTGCACGTGCTCCACCATCTTGTGAACAACTGTCAGTGTACAGTTTATGTAAAGTCCTCTTGGTTAGTTCGCAGCTAAGGTATATCGGTGGCACATCATCTCTGCCACGTGGGGCCGCTGGTTGTGGTAAGCCGAACTCATCAGCATAGTTTGAAATGAAATGCACCACCCGCTTAATGTCTTCAAACTTTAGTGCATGTGCAGGTTTTTTCCCGATGTTTCCATGTGTCCTTGGAGTAGCTCCATGTGTTTGCCAGTGATTCATCAGGTTTCGGAGAGCTTTTTTTCCAATGTCATAAGCTAACATGAAGGTAGGTTTACATACCTTTTTACCGGCAAATCGCAGAGTCTGTCTTGTTCTCTGCCGTTTCTTTCCACGTTTTGTCGTTTCCGCATCATGAACGTCTAACGCACCTATAACATATAAATCTTTCTGTTCTTTCTCCATTTCACGCATGTCCAGAATGTGTGAGAACAGTTCCTCCTCCGAAAATTGTGTGCTACAACGAGTTTTGCAGCCACACCCATAAGAAAGATATCGCCGAATGTTCATAATATCTGGGTCGATAGTTTCTTCTTCGTTACCGTCATATCTTTCATGAGGCACGTCAACGTCAGAGCTGCTAGATCCATTTCGGTCTTCAACTTCCCCTTGAATGATTTCCTCTACATATTGCCTTGCCCTTTCGTCTAGATCAACGGTTGGTTCTTCGTCGTCGGCCTCGTCATCGCTGCTATCTGAAGACAGCTCTTGCGAAGCCGCTGGTGTGTTAAGAGGTGTTATTCCAAAGTGTTTGGAAAACAGACTCTCCAGCTCCTGAAAATATCAATTTACCTGCGTTTTAGTCGTTTTGAATAAATCTGGAAGTCTCTACTACAATAAAACGTATGAGAATGTAACCGGAATATTCCTGCACTGCAAAGTGATCAGGGTATACACTATTTGCTTTGCTATGTTTTACAGCATCTTTTCCTATAAGACTTTTCGGAATAACTAACTGTATTAATCCAGACAAACCGTCCTGTTTCGATTGTGGTATCTGATGGGGATCTACACTGTTTGCACTAATACTAGAACAATATTGCCACCCTGACGAGTCTCAATCTGTGAAGATCCATATTTGGTCTGTACTATGAGCATCAAAATAAAATTCCTACACCGGACCTGCACCCGTTAGAAAATGTAAATGTACTATTGCATTTTTTCCCAGTTTAAGAATTTATACAGACTATTCATAATTGGACATATAAAATAAATAGTAAAATTAAATAGCCTTTGCTTGAGGCCACAAAGGAAAGTTTGATGATTAGAAATGTCGGTGGTTTTAAGCCGCCCTGTACATATAACACTGCGCAAAAATACCAGCTGTTGCGCTTTCAATGAACAGTAAAACCCCTCTAATACGGCCACTCAATGAAGAAGAATAGATGTCACCAAAGACAGGTAGTAGCTTAATGCCGATCAAAATCAAATGTATTGCAGAAAGCTCATATTGGAGCTTTTTGCATTACTTATCTGCATTAATCTACCACTACCACCTGTCTCTAAGGATGTCAATATGAGCTATTTTAAGTGGTCGTGATACTGTAGTGTATATGATCAAGCTCGACACTGTTAGAACTCTATTTTCGCAAATATCAAGTTTTATTTCGCTATAAGTAGATGCAACAGTTTCTGCAAACAGAAAGTACACCATCTCTCACTAGATCTGGAGACAAAATAGTCCTGGTAAAACAAAGGCTATTATCTTGGTTTACACTATCCCGACATGTACACTACCGTTATTTTCATTTCTTATGTAAAGCGGCATGTTGACAATGCTTTACACATTCATCTAGATCTACGAAAAATAATATGTCGTGTGTGGGAATCGATCCAGAAGCCTCGCCTATTATAACCGTAGGCTTTAACCGACTGCGCTACAGAGGCTGATGTGCTTATTTTGTTCTAATGTATGACATAAAGTTAATAAACCGATAAGAATCGCAGCGCGACATTTCACCATTTTTTTTCTCTATTTTTAAAATATCTTGAATATCAAACTGCATACACAAATCATCTGTTAATAAGATAAGCTAAGATCTCTCTACTTATAATTGTTTAAAATAAAAATTCGGTTTAAATTCACCAATGCAGTGGGTGGAGCATCAACATACCGAGTATTGACCTTGATGCTTAGCTCTCGGGACTAAATAAAGATTCGGTTTTCTGATGATCGAAGTAGACACGCACATTTAAACAGTGTTGGTTTATCATTTTTAATTATTTAAGATCTTTTTAACACCAAATTGATGAACAAGCAGGCATATCGAGATAAATTTGGTTACAGAAGTGTCACGGTTTTTCCGCAATAAAACACGTTTTACTTGTTTGAAAGAGATAAAATACATCATCTTTACAGTAAACTCATGCTTACCTCTATGTCCGTATCCATCGCAGAAGTTCAGCCTTTACCACTATCAAAGTATTGGACGTTTAAATCTGGTTGTAAACAGTAGATATCGGCGAAATGTAAACAATACAGTGCGGGAAATTATGACGTCGTTTAATGCGCTTTTTTGACGTCATCACCTCAATGTCATTAAGACCCCTTTCGTCAGAGAATGGCCCAAATGTTTATATTTCATTTGCCTCATTGAATAGGAATATGAATGATGTCTTAATAGGGTTGAAAATTTTCAGAGGCTTAAACAACCAAATCATGTAGTACAATATCTATCACATGCCTTTAACCTCATCTTGCCTTTGCAAAATCAATATATATTTCAAAAAACTAAAATATCGACTGAAGTTGAAGCCTCTTACTGGGAATATATAATAACCAGTATAATGCCAGGGGTTCAGATAAAAGAGGAAATATCAACAACTGTTCGGCAAACGTGTTAAATAATCTTTCAAATAGGGTTATTAAATCGTCACAACCTAGGCTTTGATCGAGAACTTTATTAAGTATTTTAAATATGTGCATTATCTGCAGCCTTGTAAATCTAAATTATAATCAAAGAAAAGAGATCAGTTAAAAAATTATATGTGGTTCTGTTATATGTTTACCAATTTTAAATATAAATATCGAATCATATGTCAAACTGACACTTGAGTGTAAACACATTCCAAAGAGATGCAGTATTAATGGGACAGTGGAAGTTTTCCATATATATATATATGTGTCAGTATTTCTTATATGGCAATGATCCTTGGGTGGCCCTCTTCCAAATATTCCAATCACTACTAGTCCATTTTCAAAATGATTTCACAGAAATGATCATTTGGTGATCATCTTACGTAGTCGTTCAACGAACGTCAAAAAGCATGGCTGCCAGTAGCGGAGCCGGTATCCTTCATATTTCTATGTAGAAAAATGATTTTTTTTCCCAAAACTACTGGTCCAATTTTAAATTAATTTTACAGAAATCATCCTTGTGTGTGTCTCAACCAAAGTTGATCAAGGTATAACGATGTTTCTTCTTCTTCTTCTTCTTCTTCTGCGAGACATTATTGTTGAGGCCGTCATAAATGACGATTAAAAATAATGTGGCCGCCAGGGGCGGTTCAGTTTTCCTTATATGACTAATTGTTTGAAAATCTTCTCAAAAACTCTTTTTCTGATTTCAAATTATTTTCACAGAAATCATCCTTTTGTGGACCTGTACACAATGCTTTCAAAAGAATAAGGATATATCAAAAACATGACTGACAATGTTGGGCCAGTTTTCCTTAAAATGCTATATAGAAAAAATTCTGAAAAACAACTAGTCATATTCAAAATAACTTCACTGAAATGGTATGTCAAGAAACATATGCGCCAGGGTTGGGGCCATATTTTAATGTGGCTAATTTAATTTTAGAACAAGTCCAAAATCAGTGGTTAAATGTAAAATGTCAAAGAAAACCCAATAGCTCCCGATGACACGGTAAACACATGGCTGAGCCGTTTCCTTTTGATTGGCAGTTTCGAAAACATTAGTTCTGTCTGATTTCAGTATGATTGTTTGCAATGGTTCTGTAGCAACCTTCTTACCAGGTAACCAATAGAGGAACACCATGGCCGTCTTGTTTGGGAGGCAATGAGATAGCAGAAGGGCAGAAATCAAACTAGAATATAAAGGTGGATTTCTATGCAATTGTTTTCGATTTCTTCCATCCCGACTCCAGAAAGAGCGTGTAGCTCCTTCACACGACACTCTTATTTGTTTAGCAAGGTTAACGTGATTCTACTTGGATCTTGCTTGCCTGACTATTCGACCTACGTTGACACGATGAAGTAAACAAAAATAGTTACGCTTAAGACATATGAGCCGTTCTCTGACAAAAAGGGTCTTAATGACATCGAGGTGATGATGTCCAAAAAGCCCATTAAACGAGGTCATGATTTTCCGCACAATGACGTCATCAATACATTATTCCAATCATAACGTCATAGAAACGGTTAGATCTATATCTTAAAAACTATTAAGAGTTGAACTGTGAAATTGGTAGATTATGTGTAGAGGTGATCAAACTCCATGTTAAGCACAAAAAACGAAATTCGATTTTTTTGTCATTCTGACCCCTTTTGTCAGAGAACGGCTAATATGTTATTTATTTAGTGGAATCCCATCACAACGGCGGACGTCGGCGTGACCACGTTTGCTGTGATTGAGAAAAGTAGCTGGCCTTAAACTATAGGAACAAATATTCAATCTGGCACTTCCAATCCTCACTTGGTATGTAATCAACACATGATAAGCACCAAAAAATAAAAGGCTTACCACAACACAGTTATGTCTTCTGTTATATAGTGGATAATTGTATTTAACAGTGTAAGATCAAATTATGTTTCATCGAGTGGGAAGCAAAGGTGGTGTTTCACGAGCGGCGAAGAAAAAAGATGGGACAAAGTCAAAAAGACAAAAGTAAAAAAAAAGGATTTTCTTTCACTTAGAAATCCCGTTAAATCGCCGTTAGGGATGTAAGAAAACAATGTTTTTTTGTATAATTTTACTGTTACGTATGTGCCGCAAAGTCGCCATATGGCACCTAATAAGCAAAACTCAGAATACCGGAACCCTGACGTATACATATAAGTATAGACATGGTATCCTGTTTCTACTAAACTTTAAAATACATGTACTCTTAAAAGTATCATGGTGCATTAATTCAAGATAGCAGAGCAACAACTGGTTTTAAATACATAGCATAGAAAAAGTCTAGAGTGGCAGTAGTTGTTGCCTCATGTGATGGCCAAATGGGAGAGATATGGATAAAGGTATGACCCCATCTAACTCTCTCATCGCCCCAAAAGCGGAGGCAATGCCTTATTCGGTGAAACTGTTTAACGGGAACACATGCATGACAAACTTACATGTCTTTCAGCACCAAGGAACCGATCATGGTGGCAAAATTGGTTGTATTCAGGTTAGCTGATATCCCAAGCTTCAACTGAGTACCATAGCTTAACCAACCTACGCCCATGTATCGCTTTGTAGCCATGCGAATTACTGAAACATATTTCAATAATGCTTTGACTTTGGCTTGGTTTACGGTTGTGTAAATGCTCATGTAGACAAAAAATGCATCAGACCAGTCCTCGATGTTTCTAAATTTCTTTACGTTTGCTGTGGTCATTGCTAGTTGATCATTTATATCTAGAGTAAGAATAGATCATTGGGCAGTATGTGGTTTGGACTCAAGAAGAAAGAGTGGCTAGTTAGACAAACTGACCCTGTGTGATTTTGTTTGCGTGGGTTGTGGCCATCCCCTATTCATTGTACCGTACAAGCATTGGGCAGGGGGCGGGATTCCCGACAATGTCAGAAAGAATGATATTACTAAAGTTTTACTGATTGGGTGCAAAATCTGACTTCACCTCGAAATCGTGCTTACCATCGGCTCTTGTGGCTGGTCATCTGTATTTGTAGTGGTGTGTTGCTTGTTGAGGCGACAAAAAACGTGCGACCTGTTTGGGTGCCTCATTCCGGGCCACTGCCTTGTTGTCTGGTTAAGAGCGCCGGTAAAACCGACTCCGGCAACGCCGACTTTGCAGGAGCTGTCTGTTTCCTTAAGGACACGTCTCATGTATAAATGTGAAAATCTATTGCGTGAGTAATTAAATATTAATATAGTAGGCCTGAATATTATCATTTTACTTGCGTTCTGCAATAAACTTTATTCGTTTGTATTATATTTTATGATGATTTGATGCATAAATTCAATACTTGTCATGTAAATGATATGTAAGTATATACTGTTTGTTCGTTCTTTGAGATATTTTTTAATAAGTTGCCATATTCATACCCTCCCCCAGACAGTGCACATCTCTTTCTTCAAAGTCACATGAACAGAATATCACGTTTTCACCATAAAAGTTAATATATGTGTCTGTTTATTTACTCGTAACTGCAAATAATATAAGGTACATTTTGTAAAAAGTAAAAGTAAAAATTCATATGGTTGTAGGAACGCTTTTCGTTCCCTTAAATATGTTCTTTAGATTCATATCAAGTGAAAGCATCCAATTAAAAGGATGCATATCTATTGGAAACGAAGATGCCAAAGTTGAATGGAAATTTAAAAACAAAGTGTTATGGAAGATGGAGGATTTGCTATTTAAGAGCAAATGCTCCTTTTCCCACACTGTTCTTAAAACACATCATGCACTGTAGAAACGTGCAATGGGTTTGTTTGAGGGTTTGTTTGAGGTAAAGGGTAAGTTAAAGGTGACTTACGGTATATCACTAGCATTTTTTTCTAGCTGTTTACAGTTGGTACTGTCTTGCATGTACAACATGAAAACCCCTCTCTTCTATTTGTATTCATTATTTATAATGACGTCAATAAAATGATATTTATTATCTATTTAAATTATCTTCAATATTCAAAGTGTATCATAATTCATAATAACTTATATCTAATATTAATTTAAATGACCTTTAATATTTATTTAAAGTTCACCATTTTACTATATTTAGAAGTTCTCCGTACACTAAGTCTGATATGAAAGTACGTCAACGTTGTCTTCTTCTGTACTAATTTTAGATTTCAACCTCTCCTAACGTATCTGTTCCAATTGTGCAAAAGATCCTTATTCATTCCATAGCAAATAATTATGGCGTCGACTGCATTTTTTCATGTCATACAAACGGGCAACATACTACTACTACCTGCAACCCCTTTTAAATAAGTTACTGAAGTCGAACCTCAATATAGCGAACTTATTTCAGTCGTAGTATTGCTTTTATCAAATCTAAATATGACACCAAATCACAGGGCTTTTTCCTTTATGAATATGTGATACTGTTTTTTATTGTTCGAATTTGAGATTTTACATCAAATCTGGCTGGGGAAAATTCTTTTTGTGTGTATAAATCCGTAGAAGCACCATATTATGGCTTTTCTTGACATACACGTTATATATTTTGTGTAACATGTTTCAAACGAGAAAAAAGACTAAGAAGTGCATATGAATACACTGATGTTTCGCTTTTGCAGTTGCAATTTAGTTATTAACATGGATATAGATGTGTGTATTTGCTAAATATTAACATTCGTCGTGCTTAATATATCATCCAAACTAGGTGCGTAAGTACTACACTACCATTGTCACACAATTGACCCAAAAATAAATATTCGGTGCGAAATAAGGTACTACAGTTTTACTAGTCAGAATCACCCGAAGTGCGAATTAATTCGCACTTTGGGTGATTCTGACTAGTAAAAACAGTCCCCACAATCCCGATACGAGTGTAA
>JAULCE010205968.1:0-11364 GCA_032359355.1 Macoma nasuta | reverse complement strand
CGGCGTCTGATCTGGCTCCGAGCTGTTTGACACTCAGACAATAGATTCCCAAAATTTTAAAAAAATCGGACGATATTTAAAAATGAAGCAGACGACAATTTTCGTAGCAGGCGAAGGGTTAACATGAGAAAATGTCTGCAGATTTACTTGATTAGGGGTTAAATTTCATGACTGTATATCTGGACAAAGGTCAAAATACAAAACACAATCAAATAGTCTGCAGAATATTCTCTTTACAGATGAAAACATAAAAACTTCAAATCACAGTCAACCATTTAAACACTCACACACAACACAATGATCTGATTAATACTGAAAATGGCTAGATTCACACATTTCAACAAGCAAAACAAATCTAAAAATAGAAAATTTGTATTTAACTTTTAAAATAAAATCTTTGGTAAGAGGAATGCTCTAGACAGCAATAAGAATGTACCATGTTTGCACAGTGAAAGGAACGCCATTCTTTCATGTTAAACTCTTTTCTTTTTATGCTAGTTTAAGGCTCATCCACAGTGAAAGCATCTGATGATAAGTGAGAATATCTGACGGAAAGGAAATTGCCAAATTTGAAGTTAATTGAGTATAATGCGGGAACTGAGCATTAGCTCATGATGAGCAAATGCTTCGTTTTCCACAATGTTTTCGAGGCCTTTCATAGGAAAGCTAGCTTTTAAACTTCCACAAGGACATTATCTGATCTAAAGGAATGTGCCACTTCTGAATGGTATAAAAACAATTGTAGAAAAAAGAGCAAATTTTGCTTTTCCCACAATATTTTCAATAGTAGTTTACCACAGAGGTACTTAAAGTAGCAAACAGCTAAACACTTACAAAAAGCAATATTATTGATAAAACAACAACATTTTTCTGGTCTTGTTTTGAAGATATAGATCAGATGCCAAGTTACTCCATGGCTGATCTTGGTCCAATCTGTTTGCGTTTGCTATCAGCGCTCTGTTACTAGTACGCTAGTGGTTTAAAAGAACAGTATTCCTGTCACTGTAATTGAAACTATTTCAGCAGGATACGGTAAAAACTCTCTATCAAGACCACTCAAAAGAAGACATACATGCATGTTTGAGATTGGTTGCAGCTTAACGCAGATCAAAAGTAATGCAGCTTTCTGCATTTCTTTTGATCTGCATTAAGCTGCCACCTGTCTTTAATGATTCCTCGTGCTTCTTCATTGAATGGTCCTGTTAGAGATATTTTACTATATCTACATTTTTTTTTTAGAGACTGCATGCAGAGGTATTAACAGTCAGTTTCCAGAATAAAGCAGAGACAGATTTTAGCATAGGGCTTCAGATAATATTTGAGCGTAAACCAAACATTTATCAACAAAGTTTCAAACTTCTCCACAATTCCCTATGTTGTGACCATTCATTAGAATCGTCTTTTAAAGACGATTCTAATGAATTGTCATAACATAGGGTTTGGTTGAGAAATATAGATTAGGTTGAAAAATAAGGATATTGAGCAATTTGAATGTATGCTTTATCCGTAGCCCTGGTATCATTCATACAGTAGTCTATTACCCGAAATTATTGACCCCGACCTGACCCCATCATTTGAACTGAATATACCAGAATTACTGCTTGATTTAAAGTTCCGTAACTTTCACCGTTAACTTGCAATCATGCATGAGCAGCACGATCAACTCACGGAAATTCATATGTTGCCGATGTAACCACCATATAATCAATACATGTTTAAAGGTCAGGTCGGAGTTAATAATATCATACAATACAATAGTAAAAGTACAGCAAAACAAATATTTCACAAAAGGTGGACGGTCATTCGGGATTTACTTAGCGTATCCTCAGACAGGAAACTCTCCTACACTACAGCGCCTGACGCTCTTTATCACTCTGATAGAAGCTGGGAGCCATTCCTGAGTCTCCAGTCTGAGAATGAGTAAGTGAATCCCAACACAGGACATGTAAACGTTGAGACAGATTATTTATCACATGGAAAAATAAAACAATGCATGGAATAAAGCTATTGATAAAGAAACATCAATTCTGATATGACACACAAATACATCACTATAAACAAAAACAAAAATATAATGTAGATTCTGATTAGATGGTCAATAACAAATTATTTATGGAATGTGATTTTTTTAATAAGACAGCACCATATTTGTACCAGCACTGATTAACTATATGAGTAATGGTGTGCGAATTTCCAACCTTAAGACATTTCAAACAGTGCAGATCTATACCAGATGTCATGCTAGAAATAGCACATCTAGCTATGTGAAAATCTAGTCACAACTGTAGAGGAGAAAATAATTATTACTTTTGGCTGGTTTCTAACAGTGAAGACCAAGATCAGACGCCACGTCAGAGACGTGGTATCTGATCTTGACCAACACTGTTTGAAAGTCCTTATGGTTGGAAATTGCAGTGTCGCTCAATTATGTGCTTGCTTCTGAAGAAAGAGGTCTTACTGCTATAAAAACACCATAAACCCAATTTCATAGCACTGATTCATGAGACTTCGGTTTAAAGTCTCATCCAAAGACCACTTGGTCTGACAGGGGGATCAAACTCGCGACCCCTGGATTGCCAGTCTAGCACGTTACCACTAGACCAAGTCACTGACCGTCTAATTAAATAAGCTTTAATATGACCAATGCAAATCTGATTACAAATCAATGTAGATCTAAGCTGAAGCTACAATTATAAAGCTGACATTATGAGAGAAGGGGCATTTGGAGAGTGAGGATATACACCTAGCTTGAAATTCACCAACCATTCTCAGACTTCATACTGAGGAAACGGCTACAAGCTTCTACCTGTCTGGTAGAAACTTGGAGTCATTCTTGAGTCCCAAGTCAGGCAATGTGTTGGTGACTTACAGACCTGTAGTGAATTTTTTAACTGTGATGTCAGATCCAGTCCTTTCAACCCTTTCAATGTTGATTATTCAAATGAACTGTTCCAATTTTGATATAGGACTAGTTTAAATAGATATATGGGCTGCGTCACGCGAAAAAGGGCACTCGGACATATCGAAAAAGCGCCGACACAGCTCTTTGTCAGCGTTACTATTCCAGCATCTAGTCACGAAATTTACCAGTTGTATTCATTTACGGGTATAATTGGATGTCCTCCAAGATTGCAAACAGTGCAGACCCTGACCAGCCGCCACGTCAGTGACGTGGCGGCTGGTAAGGGTTTGCACTGTTTGCTTTGTCCGAGAGCCCCTTTTCGCGTGTCCTGGCCCATATTGAGGATGTTTTCACCTAAATATGAAAATATTTTAAACAGTGTAGCCCCCTGATGAGAGGGCTTCTGTCGATCTGGACCTACATTGTTTGCAAAGGACGTAATGCTTAAACCAAAATGCCAAACAGTGCATACCCAGATATGATGGCTTCTTCATATCTATACTGTTTGCCCATCGCCAACTTATTGGCTAACAAACGTGAATGGACAAACCTCATTCCCATTACAAAAGTTGAATTCTGCAAAAAGTTTCGTCTGCTACAATTATAAAATCTTGTTTGATTCCATTGAAATTTTGAGAGAGAGTATTGGCATATTGCCAAACAGTTTGGATCTGGATCAGATGCCCCATATAATTTGGATTCTAGGTGTTTGAAAAAAATGGCTACCAGTGGCGGATCTAGGGTTTTTAGTTAGAGGGGGCATGCTCTTTTCGCTTGAGGGTGCGTAAGTTCTGAAACTGGTTTCTACCTCTCACCAAGTGAGTTCACTGAGTAATAACCTGTAGATGTATCAAATTACCGACTGTCATAGACAGTCAGTAATTTGATACATTTACAGTTTATTGAATCATTTAGTATTGATTAGATGTAGATCTATGCTAGACTGGAAAATTCTTGTTATTTTAAGAGTTATTCACTATTTTCCAAACGGTTTAAACATATACATGGACAATTCTAGAGGGGGCACGCGCCGGGTCCGCCCCCGCCAGAATCCGCCTATGAATTACCTCTCCAAATCTTGGGCCTCTTTCTTGGGACATTTGAAGCTGGTTTCCTTGCTCAGCCGAACAATCTCCCCATGTTCCTCCTCCGAGCTGGTGCTGTGCAATGTCTTGATCATTTCCAGAGGTCCCGCCGGGGGCCGGTTCTGAAAAGATATTATTATCCAGGGCCTGTGGGTATTTACAATGCATATCCTTATTTCTACACCAAACCATATGAAGTGACCTCTCATTAGAATCGTCTTGAAAAGATGATTCTAATGATTGGTCACTCAATATGGTTTGGTGAAGAAATATTTTGTTTTTTCTCAAAATGTATAATTTACGCAAACTTATCTGTAGCTATGTTGTTGTTGTTTGCATTCACCATATGGCAGTATTGCATGGTGCTGCTCTTTTGGTAAGGAGAGTGCTACAAATTCTCAACACCTCTGACATATGAGGTACACCTGGGACTGAAACCTGGCCGGTCACATTATTCTGACACCGACGAACCAGTCCTGAGCGTTGAGGAGGGAAATTACTACAAATTTCCAAGTCTTTGGTTTGACCCGGCCTGGGGATTGAACCTCCCGACCCCTAGGCGGATGCTCTAACCTCTGAGCTATTGGGGACGGTAATTCACATGGTAGACCTTGACCATATGGTACCTAAAACATTCTGTATTTACAACCACCTGTTTGTATCAATCTTATGATTCCTAGTTTGAATGTTGCTTAATCTTATAGACAACTTATTGAGTCTAAAAAGAGAATATAAAGTGATTGTTTAATACATATGTGTGACAGTATTATAATTATACTCTCAGATCTCGGACCAGAAACTTCAGATAGAGTTACTGACCGAGGAGATTCACAAGCGTGACCAGCAGATGGAGCAGCTGCGGTCGTCCCAACATGCACCTGTGGAACCGGAGGAGTACGAGATGGACAGGGAACTCCAGCTGCAGATGAATGCCCTCAAGCGAGAGAACAAGCTACTCAGGGTAAGGAGAGTTGTATGCATCTAAATGTTAATTCAGGACTCAATGGAGAATGGGGTACTATTTTGATACCTTAAATAAGCCACTTTTTCAGTGTAGACATATAGAAATCTGTCTAGATGGGTTGCTGCTTTACCTAAAGTGCACAGATCAAATTGACATCTGCAAAATAAATGTTGTATGCAGATTTTTCAAAAAACGTCCAAGTTTGATTAAAAGTATGCAGAAAGTTCCCAAACCGAAGGACAATCTGCATGATTCTCATTCTGCAATACCTTCAAGACCAAATCTGGTGTCTTTACTTTGATGAATGTTTTACACAAATTTAACCATTACCTCATATGCTATTTATACTCATCCACAAGAAAGCCTCAGACAAAAGGGAACAACACAAAAGGAAATTACAAAATTTGATTAGTTTTGAGAAAAATGGGAAAAATGAAAAAAAGACTTATTTCCCACAATATTTTCAAGAGCATTTTGGTACAGAGGTACAGTTGAACTTCAATGGGTCAAGCACGGTTGGCTCGAATTTATGCTTGTCTAACAATTTATTTTTGGACCAAAACTTAAAGGTTTTTGTTGTGTTAGCACTTATATTAGTTGTAGTGACTATTTTTATAAGTCTCAATTACCGGAAGTTTGAATTTCATTCGAACTTCCAGTTTGAATTTCATTCAAACTTCCATTAATTAAGGCTTATCAAAATAGTCCCTGCAACTTTGAGCCAGCAAAATTCGACTGTATTAAACGGTGTATATATGAAGTAGAGGGTTATTTTGTCAGCAAACTGAAGGTTTAATCTCTTTTGCATTCTTGTGGCTGCAGGAGCGCGTCCAGCTTTCGCAGACGACGTCGAGCGTGACGGACATCTCGGGTCTCTCACAGAACCTGCTGCAGGAGAAAAACGCCGAGATAGACCTCATGTCCGAGCAGATTCTCCGCCTCCAGACAGAATTCAACGAGCTCAAGGCGGAGAAAGGCGTCGAGAGTATGGTACGTTTGGTGGAGACATGCTTTTGTGTGTGAACCTTTTTACTCCACAGAAGTGCCTTTAAGTGCCTCTGTAATTGCTGGCTATTGAAAACATTGTAAGTAATGTAGCATCTACTCATAATGAGCAAATCCTCCATTTCCTACAATGGTTTCAAATAAATTAAAAATTGGTACTTTTAATTTGCCTACACAATTATATTGTTTATCCAATTCTTTCATTGTAGATAAGTCTAAAAATAGCTTGTGGTGTAAAGGATTAATTGGGTACTGGACAATGCTTTGAGCTATATAAATTATGTAGATTTTATGGTAAAGTTTCTTCCACATTAGCTGACCATGGAAGCACTATTTCCTGTTTGTGGTCTTTACAGGTGGATACTAAATGCAGATTAAAAGTCATGCAGAAAGTCTGAACTCGCTTGAGAGACGTCTGCGTTACTTCTGTTCTGCATTTCGCCGCCAATTGTCTTTAGCAATATCACTGCTTTCTAATTAAGATGTTGCTGAATACAGATTTGTTGGTCTTCTATCTAGACGTTTTCTATTTTCAAGATTTCATTAATATATTTGATCTTATATTTCTCCACCAAACCTTATATTGTTGGTACTCAATAGAATTGCCTCTTTTGAGGCAATTCTTATGAGTACCAACAATATTATATAAGGTTTGGTAGAGAAACAATAGGTAATCCAAATATAGAATATAGCTTGTAGGAAATAGTAAGAAATAGAGAGGGCCTAATTGATAATTAGAAAGGGGTTTTAACTTTCTATATCGAATTCCATTTTATTAGATTGTAATGTTTGTCCTTAACAAGACCTTGAAATATGGTATTATTGGTAGAAGTTTGTTTCTTATAGTTTCCTTGTGTTAAACTGTAGTATAGTAATTACTCATTTAAGACTTCAACCAGCAGGTCATGAGGCTCAGAGCAAATAGTGTAGACCCTGACTGGACTGTTCCTGAAGAAGCAGCCTGATCAAGGTCTACACTCTGCCTGCTTGACCGATTATTTCGAGCACAATATATGGTAAAATTAACTTGTTGGATATGTAGACAAGTGCAGGAAACCTTAAGAGTAATTGCGATAGACAATGGACAGCTCTATTGAAAGGTTTTAAGTTCTGACTCAAATGAGATGTCAAGTTACCTGGCATCTCATGAGAACTCAGATTGTTTGACACTACATGTAAATATTCAATTAAACCAGTTGAATTATTAGTGTGTAATACATTTGTTGCAATTCCTTAGAAATGACCATTGTATATGGTTGAATAGAAAATGTACATGTAGTACTGCTAATCATGCAAAGCATGTAGTATTTGTCTTCAAGTAACTCTCTAGATTTCTATTTTTTCGTGTAATGGGTAATTTCTGCAGAGATAAATTTCAGTAAGATTTTAAGATTTCATACTACGCTACCGAGATAGCTCATAAAACTATAAGACGACTAATGACTGATAAGTCTTTGAAGCATGGACAAATAGTGTACAGTCTGATCAGACTGCTTCCACAGGAACAATCTGATCATGATCTACACTATTTATTATGTTTGATCATTTTGAACAATTATTTAATGGCAAAATCAGCCTTTTCCTTACGATATAAGATGTTTTCTTATCTTTGTAATTTCTACATACATATAAAGTTTTGATTTGAAAAATTCTAAAATTCTACATAGAAATTTTATAAACACACCTGATATATTCTTTGGTTTGAATTTATTGATATGACTTGTAAAAAGTTCACACTTTACAAGCTTGTCATTTGAATTTTCACCATTGACTTGGTCATTGGAGAATATAGAACATTTTGTATTGTGAAGGACATTGAGAAGCTTCAACTCTGCATAAGTTACCCAACTATATGACATTTAGATTAAATGGTTTGTATGTTCAGATGGCAAAATACCCACTATTTTGGTGAGAAAAATGTTTGTTAAAGAGTGTTTATGGGAACAAAATATATACATTAAATTTTGTGCATCGGGCAACTTGGCAAACATTTTTCTTTTCTCTTTCACAAACTTTAAATAAACAAATGATAATTAATAACAATGAAAAACATTGGTTTTTAAAGTTTTTAGAATCTATCAGTGCAATCTGTACATACACCAAAGACTGCATTGTTACCATAGCAACCGTTATAACAAAATCATTTTTGTTAACATCAGAGCTCTAAATTAGAGAAAGCATGATTTTCATCTCAATTACTGACTTCTTCCACCTAAAGTTTATATTGCTTGCACTCAAAAAGAGGTGCTTCTAATGTGTTCAAATGAGAACATTTACCAACATCTTTGGGCGGAATCCCATCTTTATTCTGGTTTGATGCTCAAATCTGTCAAAATACAGTCAAACCTCGTTATCTCGAATTCGCTTAGGTCGAATTTATGCTTTAATCGACACTTAAACCTGGACAAAAAATATAGGTATGTATTTGCTTAGGGGATACGTGTCGAGTTTTATTAGTTCGAAATCCCCGAAGCTCGAATTATTTTCGAACTTCGTGTAATTCGAGCTTATAAAAAAGTCCCGCCAATTTCGACATGACGAATGTGGACTGCTTGTCAACATGGAAGACATGTTTCCCATTTGTTATCATAAAAGTCAACAGCGGCACGTATGATATTCAGTTGGCTTTCCTTGACTATTGCGTACAGGCAAACATTACAGAATCTAATAATGAGGACATAATTCGTTCGTGTTGTTTGAACACATCCTACCGCGTAATAACACTACGTTTTCGGTCAGTACAGCTTGGGCAAAATGTGTAGACCTTAATCAGACTGCTCATACAGGAGATGTCTGATCAGGGTCTACTCAATTTGTTTCTCAATTTGACATTTTTTAACACATAATCATATGGAAAATAAGCTTATTTGTCATCTAGAAAAAAATACAGTCATTTCTCCGGGTGGTAAGGAGTTATTGCGGTAATTACTTTAACTCAATGTGTGCTTGAGTGGAAATCTGACTTTTCATGGACCAACCGGAAATATCAACAAATCTCTGGTATATTGTGATGCAACAGTTTACGCAAGAAGATGTTAGGCTGGTGTTCGAAAATATTTCTAAAAATTAAACAAAGCTGATGAAATTAAAAATGAAGTAGACAAGTCCTTTGTCAGGCGATAACTAATAAAATATATATTTTAACGGATAACAAATTAATCATAATCGAGTTTCTATTATTATCGACAGGTAAAAATGACGCCTGGCTATTTTTTTTAATCTTAAACTTCTCTGAAAATGTGGCCAGTGAAACTATTGTCTGGGTATCAACTGCTTGATTCCGAATTCGACACCGAGTAACTCGGCATCTGACCAAGACCCATGCCGTTTTGACAATTACTATGTTCTCGATTAGCATGAAAAGGTTTAATGCAAAACACAGCTCATGAGTTATTAATGAAGTATTTTCTCATTTTGTATGGTTCTCACTATAGAACGGCATCGCCCAAAACTATGCCGCTTGTATGGTTTTGCACAAAGTACGAAAAGTAATGCATTAACCTTTTTCTCAACATGGTATTTTCAGACAAATCTACTTACTCTCACATAATTACTGACAGTGATATCAATAATGTGGACATTGTGACGTCACCTAGGAATTCATCATCAACCTAGTCTGTATTTGAATAAGATGGAGTATGCCTTTATGAAGTTTTTGAACAACGTGGAGTTTACACAAACGAAAAGGCATTCCATGTTGCAGAAATCACAAGATCGAGCAGTTGTGAGGATCTGATGCGAAGCGTTTCTGTCTCTTTAGTCTGTGTGCTTGTTTTGCTGCTATCTTGCCTTCTTGACGCCCTGGCTTCATATCAAGTCTCAAAGGTCGACGGTTTTTAACTTTATTGTAATGTATTGAAATTAAATTCAATAATAAAAAAAATTAAAAATGCATGGGAATCTACCCTGGATGTAGTTAATTTGTTGACACATTGATATCACTGTGAATTCTCGCTTGGAATAGTATAGATTACCCTTGACATGATAGCAAGTCGTACAAAATTGGATAAACGTAAACAACTACATATTTGTATTCACGAGATGTAGTATTTTCTTTAAACAGGATTTGAAAAAGGGTCTCATAGCGCAGACGGTAGGGTAAATGCATCGGGGTAAAAACATACTTGCATTGCTATTTGTATGGTCTCAAAGTTGGACCCGCCGAAATATTTCTTGTAATAACCAAACTTTGCACTTGTTATGCTAGAGTATTCCGTTAAGAGGTGCTTGAACAACGTCGGCGATGGCAGTTTTCACCAAACTGAGAAGGCATTTCCTGTTGCAGACATAACAGATAAGGATCGAGTAGTCGTGTGGATCTGGTGCCAAGCGTTTCTGTCTCTTTAGTCTATGTGCATGTTTCGCTGCTCTTCAACCTTATTGATATTGAACCTTTATATTGAAATCAATGATAACACTCGCCATGGCAGCAAGTCTTGCAAAAGCCGTAAAACGTAAACAAATACTGAGTCGTATTCGCGAGGTTTAGTATTTTCTTTAAACAGGATTTAAAAAGGGTCTCGGTAGGATGCATTGGGTTTAGAATACATATCTATTGTTATTTGTATGGTCCCCTGGAACCGTAAACATATTTCTTGTAATAACCAAACTTTGAACTTGGTATGTTTTGTTCTATATGGCATGTTCTTATTTTATACAATGCTATTCGTGTATTTTTTCTGATTAGTTTTATTGTTTATATACGAAACAAAACACACTTTTAAGACATGCTGCATACATTTTAACATCAGTAAAACAGACGAAATTGCTAACAGACATAACTATGTACAAAATTTATTTCTAAAAAAAAATGTAATGGCAACGTAAATAGCAAATAGAATTATTAATTTTGGAATTAAGGAATCCTGATATATTTCAGTGAAAATGGTGAATATGTACGCGATATATCAACTAGTTTTCAAACTGCATTAACGCAACATTGTACTTAGATACGTAGAAAGAGATGAGCAATCGAAGTTCATTCTAAAAGGCGATACAAACCGATTCATACCATCTTTGCATCGCCAGTTGATATTTGCATTGAGTTCAAATATCCATTAATTTGTTTTATATGAGACAGATGCATTGCCTGCTTTCGATTCATATTTCATATTTTAATTGCCAAATATTAACATCATGATTTGCTGAACATCTTGTGGAAAGCATGTTTTGTTTCGCCCGAGATTTTAGCGTTACAGATCCGAAAATAATTAAATTGAAACCGGAATCGGAACCACTTGCATAGTATAACGGTTTTCGGAGGGTAGAGGGAGTTCAAATATGTTCAAAACATTCATAAAACACATGATGCGCTTTATCAAAAGCGCATCATGTGTTTCCTGGTAGTTTTGAACGGGTCTAAACGCCAAATTAAACCACATCCGAACCGGTACAAACTTCAATTAATC
>JAULCE010205857.1:0-11365 GCA_032359355.1 Macoma nasuta | reverse complement strand
GGATTTTTCAAACAGCTTGGATCCGGATCAGACGCCGAGTAACTCGGCATCTGATCCGGATCTAAGCTGTTTGACACCCAGACAATAGTTTCACCAATTTTTAAGTAAATCAAACAACATTTAAAAATAAAGCAGACGACACATTTAGCAGACGACAATTTTAGCGGCGGGCTAAGGGTGAACAAAGTGCTCTGCCCATAATTTTCACAAACTATTTAAGTACTTCGAATAAGGTATCCAATGATAAGGAAAAGTACCCTCCAAAATCAATACAATAAACGTTGTTTTGACAAAAGCTTACTCTATGCTGTCATATAATGACAAACGTATGGTGAGGGTTTGTTAGGGGTTTTATTAGTTAGGCCATTTGTATGCTAAAGTATCCTTACAGGGAAAAACATAATGTATGGTGTGAGCTGACCATTTCATTTTAGAACGCAGAAAATGAAGAAAACCAGAAGAATAAATTTTAAATGAAAAACGGTCAGGAAGCGCAATGTCTTAACTGAAGCCTTAAGCTGATATCTAATTATCATAACCTCCCAACATTTTTTGCACAAGTTCTAGAATCCACTATGTTGGATGTTTTGTATCTTCTTAACCCTTACGGTGCCATAATATATCTGTAAAAATGGTACAAAAGTAGTTATAGAAAACCGACAAATTCTACAAAACAAATTAAGCAAGTGCAATCTGCCAATATGACAGTAACATCCTTTTTGACGAACTTCGGTGATTTGTTTTAAAATCGTACAAGTGCCAATTTGTCAAAAGGGCACACAATGGTTATAAAAGAATACGCACGATATGTATCAATAAGTATAAACATTGTTACACCTTAAATAGTCGAATCTGTAGTCGTCTACAAGACGATGCGGTCGAAGGCTGCATACTCTGTTGTAATCCTTCTACATAGTGGTGGCATACCGGTCATGAACATTACAAACTTGGTGTTTCACCAGGATCAAACACTTGTTGATACTTAGAAATATTTCCAAAAAAGATATGATAAAAATGACTCCGATTTGCAAATTTCAAAAGACGATTGTTTTTGCTCCTCCCTCTAGTCTACCTGTGGTAAGGAAGAGACAGAAGCTTTTGTTTATGCTTTTTTATTGTAGCTTACGATTCATCGTCGACAGTGATATCCACAGCTTCAGCAGTAGGAATTACCGTTGGCGTGTTTTTCATTATGGTGATAATAGTATGTGCAGCTCTACTTTGGCACTACTACAAGAAGAGGAAGCAGAGAGATGCACTGGACAAGCTTCCTCTTCAGAAGGCTCAGCCGGCAAATAAAAAACTTACAAATGGTGATCTCTTTAGAGACTCCAAGAGTAGAGTGAGTAAAATGAGGGAGTCCAGAACCCCTGCCACAATGAGCGGCTCTGTCAGAATAAACATGGACACAGATCCCAGTATCAGGCGGGAAAATTCTATTTGCATATCTGTGACGGGATCACGTGGAACAAGCGGCATTGGACTAGATGACAGGATGGGTCCGGTAGAGGAACCAGAAAAGGTAAACTATTTGTCTGATGACGTCATTGCTGAGATCGATAATGAGGCAGCTCTTGCATCAACGTTTCTGCCAATAAGTCCATCTCAGAGAAGTGAGCTGCATTACACTGATAGGGAAATACAAGAGATTGAGAAGAAAGCCGAGGAAAAAGTGGTTGAAGATGAGTTTGACATGGATGCTATTGACGATGAGCTAGGACTACCGAGATTGTCAAGAGCATTCACACCAGTCGAGACGATTGAACCACCTACTTTACCCATTCTTGATTACAAGAATGATGTAGACCGTATCATCGAAGAATCAGGCGAAGAGAGAACCGCAGACGGAGTTCTTAAAGTGAAGTTGAAAAAGAAGAAGAAAAGAATAAGATCATCGAAGCACCGACCGAGGTCGAGTCCAACGAAACTTAAACGAGAAACGCCTTTCTTAGAACGGATAAAGCATCAGGATGTTGAAAAAATTGAAATGCAGCAACAGCAGAAGATAGCGAAGGACATGAAAGAAGTAGAAAATGGTGAAATAAAAGCAAGGGTAAGCCAGGGAGCCTGCACTCCTGCTACCAATAGATCTAAAAGGTGATTGAGACTAATAGCATCGCCAACTTTTTAATCAAAGATCACTCGGGTTCAGGTTAACACGTATCGTGCTTTGAGTCTTTTCATCTTTCTACTCAATTATCTCGTATTTTTAAAAACTAACTCAATTGTTTGAAGTAAATATTTATTATGTGATAATTCCGATTAAATCCGAATCAGATACTGATTGACTCTCTATCTGATCTGATTCTCCACTGATAACAAATCAAAAGTCACCAGCATTCAGCACGATAAGTGTTAATAATCATAAAATGCAAACAAATAATTCATTATAAGGATAGAGTTTTTTAGCTTTAGATGGTTTTACTTTTCTATAAATGTCTTTCCCATTGGTTTTTTACAGAAAGACTCACTGATTCACTGAATGTAGTCATCACATTACACAAATATCCACCCCTTAACATGTCTTTTCTTTTATTCAAGTGGTTTGCACTGGTTTCAAATAATTTTGGCACAATATTCACGTTTTGCAATGACCTCACCAGACATACTAAAATTCATAGCATTGTTTCACATATTTTTTATATTGAAAAATAAAGATTAAAACCCACGCAAGCTTATGTTTCTCAAACACGTGCTTTGTTCTCACTGAATCACAGCGAAGCCATGTGCATCTAGTATGTAAAAATTCGGAGGTACGGCTATCAAGTACAATTAGAACATTGGATTTCACTTGTAAGTTTATGATACCTCTTTCGATCAAGGTTAATAGAAAAATATAAATGAACACGCCGTTTTGCAATGCTTATTCAAAGTGAACACTTTGTCAATGACCGATATCTTATTACGAAAAGCTAAAACAACAAGTTTCTTTGAATATAATATACCACTAGATATGCAAATAGTCAAACGATTAAGTACAAGATAGAAATCATTATAATGTTCAGAAGCATTTGTATTTTGTAGCATGGCTAAAACCTTTTGAAATGTATTAATAGGCAAGGCAAGGAAAATGCTTCACGGAAAAGAAGTTTTTGTTCTCACCAAATGATTGAAAAATATGCTTTACTTTTTTAGATATTCATAAAGAGGTAGCAACTTCACGTATGAAATAATAATCCGAGAGTAGATCGTTAAGAGTGACTAAGTCATGCTTAATTAATTCTTTTGAGGGCGTAGCGACGCAAATCAGGAAATATTAACATATTAGATTACTATGAACTTGACTTATATCTATACATTTCATAAAGAGATTTAACGCTTCTCAATTTCCGTCGACAGTTTTGAATTTAAAAGAAAGCCTTTAGTTCTTTCAAATTCGGATAAGGAACAGTATAAGAATTTTAAATTTAAAGCAAGTGAAAAAGATAATACTATTTTATTACTGTATTATGTTTTCGATAGTATCTACCTTTGCTATGAGTGTAAATAAGGAAGATTATTAAGGATTGAATTCTTCGTGCAAATCGAATTCAAACCAAAATTGATTTCACGCTTGAGAATAATATTTTCTCTATTATAAAGACAATACCTTAAATTAAATTCGTCTATGTAAAGCTATATTTCATCAAAACTTCGTCATATTTGATTTTACCCTCACTATATACTATATACCCTACTCATCACATGTTCTTTGTACGATGGGAAAGACGGGATAATAGATAAGGGCATACTTTAACGACTCGTAATTTCATCACCTGCTTTACCCTTGCTTTAGACCATTTCTGTCTTTCTTCTTCTTAGCAGAAACGTTGATGCATTTGAATGATCAGAGCTTTTTATTTGTGTCCCATACTGATTACTATATATTTGTTTGAAACATAAACATGTGTGCCTATTATGTATTCTCCCTCGAAAATCTCAGTACATTTCAAGTATTTTAGGTACACATATGCAGGGTTCCGGATAACTGTACGTATAACTGTGTGCATAACTCTGCATGAAGTATACAGTTTTCGACCTGTCTCGAAATGTTTTTACCGTTATCCTGCCGATAAAATATCAGCCATATTCTCGTCTGCTTGATATTTAAACCTTGTTCGATCCATCTGAACTTTGATGAAACTGTTGCCTGAATGTCATACAGCTAGGATCCGGATCAGACGACGGGTAACTCGGGATCTGATCCGAGTCCAATTCGGTTTATGACATCACTACAGTCGCGATTGGCGTGATAAGGTTCACAACTCTCTGTGAGGACATTTATTAGAACCGTCCTTGAAAGACCAATGTTTGGTCTCAACAAAGTGGCGGGCGACCAACAACAAGTTTAGCATTTCTGATTAGCACCTTATCTGGGTCTCTGCATGTGTATGTATGTTACTGTCTATGGCATATTGGATCAGACGCTTATACTGCGTTGCCTTTTAAACGCCCTCAAGTGATATACTATGAAAATTCAAGTGTTTATTGGTATTAGAGCTATCTTTTTTCAAACTAAAAACACGAAACAAGTGATATTAATAGATCAGAAAGTAAAATCAAATCAAGTGGATGGTCTACTCTGGCAAATGTAGCGGACGAAAACTGATAGCATAACAACTCGGAGACATAATGCGTTCATTAAATTTAGCAGTGTTATATGGTGAATCTTAGAAACAGAAATGTACCCATGGCTTTAACCTATGTTTTACATCAGTGCTTTATTTTCATTTGTATGCAGTAAGATATCGCGACCCGGTGCGATCTAATTTGTCAGCAATTCTCAAAACTGCTAAATTAGATAGGGGTTAACATTTTTAAACATGGTTTGCTCTTGAATTTAGTCTCGAGTAAATACTCATTTTCAATCAGGACTAACCGGTTACCTTATGTTGAGACTTTTTCTTGATACCGCGCTTCAATGTATTTAAAGAATATTCCAACCATAAATAAAATATATTCAACTTAATGTATTTTGAACACGGCTAAATGTAATACATATGTTTTAATGTTTAATACATACGAATTTCATTTTAAATATTAGTATACACGTGACCCTTATCATGCAAGGACTACTTGGCCTACCTTGATTTTCGCTCCATTTGTTATAAAGCTATCGTCTTATCGTCAAACAACTTATGTTCGTGTCAGCCGCCGAGCTACTCGGCGTCTCAACCGGATCCAAGTTATTTGTAAGTGTAATAATGGTCACGATCAGCATGACAAGGGTTAACTACTTTATAGTATTGGGACTGTTTTTGTGGATTATTAATTCTATTTCAGCTCTCTAAAACACCTAAAGTCGAAGATCCAGCACCCAGTGATAAATACGTGGTGGACAACAAACGAGATGAAAGAATTCGACCACCAAATAAAAGTAAGAATAACTATATCAATAAGAATCAATTCTAATCACAGCCTTGGCTATATTTTCAATCAACTTGTATCCTTAGATCCGGTCCCAAGCTGTTTTTCATTACAAAAATCGTTTCACAAAATCCCAGACCAAGACTGTCCTAAACATATTCATTCTGACATTTAATGAAATTCTGCATGTTGAGGGTAAAATAAGAACATGCTCAACATGAAGTAAAACAATGTACGCCGTGATATCGATAGAGACCTGTCTGGGTTAATTTTGTTTGCAAACTTATTTATAATGAGACTTTTCATATGCAACTGTGTTCGAAGGTTTTTTTTATTTGTTCGAATCACCTGAAGTTCAAATTTAATTCGAACGTCGAGTAATTCGAGCTTATAAAACTATTCCCGCCAACTTCGACACAATGAGTATCGTAAATTCATAGCAATTAACCTTTTCAACGTCATAGGCAACTCGAATCGACATTGCAAAAAAGTGAAGTCTCAGATCAGACAACTCCGAAAACTAAGGTTTCTGAATATTAAAAGTTTATTCAATCATTTATTTTATTTATTTCGTTAGAATATTTTATCCAAAAGCAATTACAACCGACAATTTTAAAATTGGTGACAAAAGGGTTAGATTTTTTATAATGTCTTCAACAGGACCTGTCAAAACATCGGCTGGCGAACAAAGGCGACGATTTGGAGATCCTATCCCCGAAAGTGCCAGAGCGAACCGTAAAAGAACACCAAGGATCAGACATCCTATGGAAGTACAAGAAAATGTATGGGTGTTTTTACTGCAAAGTAACTTATCATTACCAAGGTCAAACGCATTTGATAAAGAATAAAAACCTTAAGACAAATAATACGTGCATATTTAAGATTTTGCTGAAGTAGGTAATTTTTGCTTTGGTATATTCACGATATACGTATAAACGTGTGTAATTTTAAAATCGAACTCAACACGTACAACTCTATCTTTATGACTGCATGGTATATCAGTGCCATAATATGTGTTATTATGTCAAAGATAGGTCAAAATTCTTTAATAGCGATAATACTGCCACAGCTCAGGGCCCGGTTTCAAAAAGCTTCTTAGTAAAATCTTAAACTAAAGTGAAAATTTCAAATGGAGATTTCTCTTTATTTACAATAAATACTTCAATGAAACTGTGCATGCTTGTGAAAAAATATGTTTAAATAAATTGGATATCTGCATTTGAAATTTTCACTTAATTTTAAGATTTTACTAATAAGCTTTGTGGAACCGGCTCCAGCTTATTGACAACTTAAGCGTAAATTGTGTCCGAGAAAAAAACCAACAGCGTACAATTATGATAATGTAAAACAGTTTAACGGCATTTAAAGTAACTTATAGCTACTTGATAACAACAACACGTCATTTTTAATTTGAGTTAAAATTCTTTTTATTGAGTGCAGTTTTAACCAAACTATAGGCAACATCAAACACATAATTAGTTCCTTTAAAGAATAGAACAAGATGTCTATGTTCAGTAGATGTACATATTAATGTATCTTATTCAAGAGAAACCTCAGGTTAACCATAATGAATGTCTCTTACACAACAGAGTGAAAAAAATAAAGAAAAAAGTCAAGAAAGACTCCAAAAAGACGAAGGGTTCTGGCGAGATGAAAAACTCCGTCGGAGTGGACGAAGTCGCAAGCACCCCGAAGCCCACACGATCCCATCAGTCAAGGAGGACCCCTTCGACCACAGGGAAAAAGTAAGAAGCGGTGAACACGTTTGTATCATTGATCCCGTTACTTATCAGAAGCGCATTGTGTTGCATCTGTAGCAAACGACTGTTGAAAGCAGTACAAGAAATTGAGCATTTGCACGTAAAGAGTAAATATTCAAATACCTATAATGTTTTCAAACTAGATCAAAAATTATATTTTCTTTTTTCTAAATCTATAAAAAATATCAGTTCATTATTGTGGATAAGTATAAATTAGCAATTAAGATAAGGGGCTTACTATATGCGTTACACACCGTATAAAAGTATGTATTTAATCGGTCTCGTTTGCCAAAATAGTAAGTACGTCTTTTCTACAAAACCAGCGTACTGATATCATTGAGACAATTTAAAAAAAATTCTTTTCGTCTTCTTTACTTTTGTTATAGTGGGAAAATGTTTAATGTAAATATATGATCAGTATTGTTTACCATGTCGCATTAAATACCGTTCTTTTTTGACTTCGTGCAGTAATGTGAACGTTTCCAAACATTTAATTGTTCTTACAACGATGAATGCGTCCAATTAGGAAAATAATCATATTATCTGATTGCTTACAAATATAGACATAAGCGAATATAACCTTTCACAAATATAGTTCATACTTACTTGCTGTCTGTTTGAGTACAATAAGTCGTACGCATGGAAGTATAAACCACAAAATAGACACCGACACTGATAAATGCTTCTTGTTCCGCCAAAGGCGTAACGGTTGTACACCAATATCGACGTATTGTGAGTGTGTTTTCTCAAAACATTTTTAAACTCTTCTGGTGTCAAATAAAGATTATTCGTTTGCAACTACTTTAAGACACACTTTTTCCACATAACTAAATAAAAGAAATGAAATACTATGTTTTGCGAAGTCTGATCTGGATTCGGACTGTTTGTCTTGGTGATCATAGTTCCCTTATGGACGCCTGTAGGATTAAATATCGAATATCGGATCACATAACGGCTTTTATCGACAGTGTTGCTTCTTTTTTCAGGCGCCAATCACATCCGCTGTCTCTCAAACGAGAAGCGGAAAGTCTGCTTTAGGACTGGGACTTGACAGAGAAAACTCAGCGTTTATTGACCCCAAGGTTGGCGGGCCTAGCGATGATGATGTGTGGAACAAGGCATCCAATATGTGGCACTTTAAGAACCAACCAAACTATGGAAATATTTCTTATAGTAAACGTTGAGGATTGAATGGAAATATTAGAAGAAACTGTACGCATTTCAGAGTGACCTGATATATATAGTACTTGATACGTTTACCATTTGCGAGGTTGAAAAAGTGCATGTGCATACCTAAATGGAAGGTTGGCTACTTACCTGCAAACTGACATTGGCTGAATGATGGCATAGGACATAAAAACTTAAGCCACTTCTAAAGACATCGTTATTGCTAGGTTTCAACTTATTGAAATACAACAATAAAAACGCTGTTCTGGCAGATTAATCTTTCAGCCAACATGTGTAGAAGATTTTAAATGTCCCAGAACACATATTTGTCTCGGCAAATATCAACATTAATGCATGAGTGTTTTATTGATTTATAACTGTTATAGTTTGTCATGGTTTAATGCACATTGTTTTATTTAAATAAATGGTATATGTCGAAATAATGGAATGTTGATGGTTAATTGTCATTCCAATGCATATTAGTATTATTTATTATGTTTATTATGTTTTTCAAATCCTGTACTGTATAGTGTTTGTTTATAATTTTCTTTCAAACCGAGAATATCTATCCTAACTGATCAATAAACATCGAACTGTTAATCATATGCAGCCTGTGTATATCTGTATGTTGCAATAAGCCCTACGTTATGGTATCTATTAATGCAACTTTCAACAGCTGCGATGTAGATACAGAATATAGTAAAGAGTTTCACGTCCGTTCTTATGATATTAATACTTGGATATTAATACTGAAGACAGTTAGTTATGTCACTGTCTCTTCAAGGACATCGTTATAGGAATTTAATATTAAACATTTTGGGTCATAGATGAGGTACGTCGTTTCTTGAGGGCATTTCTGGATCCAAACTGTTCGCAACGTCAACAATGAATTACAAAAACTGGTGTACATGGACTGTGGAATTGTGTTGCCTAAATACTGTTCGGAATTGTAGTTATCTATATATACCTGAAATACTTATCTTTGTCATATGCTGAGCGGTTGTATAGTTTTTAAGTCCATTATATGTATTTCCAGAACAAGTACACCGCCTATCTTTTTTTATATTATATAATGAAGCAATAACTCGCATTCAACCATAAGGATGAATAAACATTATGAATAAACATTATTAAAAACAAATGCAGTTTCATATGGTGAACTTCTTCACCAAAATTGAAACCAACTTAATTCATATAAATGTAACTAGGTGTCACTTTAACTTGTGTCTAGTTTTTTACACTTTAAATTACGGTGTTTGATAGTCACATGTATAACAACCATATCACACTTTCAAAGAATGTCAACCTTATTTTATCTTCTTTAACATTTAAATGTAGCCAAAGTCTTTGTATCGTTACATATTCGTAATTAGTGCTTAACGATATGAGGTGTCGAAACCGGGATAGTTAATAGCTGTATTTCTCTTTGTGTGTGTTTATGTTTCAAGTTCGTGAATACATACCTTGTACAAAGACCTTCTCTGGAACCTGTGGTTTGCACAACAGTGTATAACCATATTCAATGTTATATTCTTCTGATCAGTATGCGTCTACTAGCAATGTGAGAAATGTGGAGCATGATCAAACTTTTCATAAAAGATGCAGAAACTTCTACAAATTTTGACTGTGTATATTAACCGCATGTGATATTCAGAGTGTTATAGTTTTTATCTTGTGCTATAAACATTTTCTTCTCTATGTGTGAGTAAAAGTGTGTTGTACCTTTCCTAAACGTGTATGAACAGAAATAAACAATTTGCATAGTACTTAAGTGTTATTGTTATTCTTTATTACAAGTTTGGTTTACAAAATACTAATACCGTGCACATAGATGCATAATATACAAAAACTATTTTGGTTTTCAGGACAACTGTATTTTAACCTGTAGGTTAGAGTTAATCAAGTGCATCTTTGTATTAAATAGAATGAACGAAATTGACGCTTATGTATTTGATTATGTATACATTTGATAGGTCACATGATATTGATGAGTAAAACATAAGAAAAAAGAAATATAACCGAGTAACAAATGCGTAGCCTCATTTGACTTGCGCTAAATTAACTCGTTGTTGAAAAGAAACTTCCTAATAGGTCTACATGTATGACAGTACAAAATATAAAAAAAAAACTAGTAAAAGGGATACTGGCGTTCTTGCTACGACATATATTAATATAGTCTGACTGAATGGAAGTTCTATGGGACTTAAGCCATGGAAGATATAGCCTATTTACGCTACCCCTATATAGAGTAAAACATAAGCAAACCGCTACATGTACCATGGTCGTTTCAAACATCGTACCACAAAGAAAACGAATAAAAATTAAGCCGATTCAGCTAATTGTCACAGAGTATAAATTTGCATACATTTACTCGATGGAAACAGTATAAAAACCCTATGTAATCTATTTTAACGTTGAAATCACTCACTCGATTCATTTGACAAATCTAGTGTAATAATATTGACACACCTTTTTGTTCTTTCCAATCAAAAATGTCGATTACAAATATTTCATGGGAAGGTTTTTAAAAGTAAAAGGTGAATGACATAATGGCAAAAAGAAAAGAGAAACGTAAAAGAGGGCTTTAAGCGATTCTTATGGGGGTTACTGCTATTTCGATCAAAAAGAATATATGTTCTTTACATTGTGCGGCTCGATGAAACACTATAGTACTGCAACTAATTAAATTGAAGATTTTACCGAGTTTCTTCCGATTCGCTCCGGTTCAGTTTCGATAGAATAATGCGTACAAATCGTTTCAAATCTCTCAAACACCACATGATGCGATTTAGAAAGCGCATCATGCGGTTTTTGAAAGTTTTGAACCAGTTCGTACACAATATTCCCCGACAATAGTCACGGCGATTCGATTCGCTTTCAATCCGGTTCCGATTTGGTGCCGATTCCGGTTTCAATTTAAGTTTCTGTACTGTATTTTAGAATTATACTTTATAGATTGTAGGTGTGATTGTAGACTACGGGCATTTTTGACGGCCCTTTGATGATCTGGGGCCGGTTTCACAAAGCTTCTTAGGAAAATCTTAAACTTAAGTGAAATTTTCAAATGCAGATTTCTCTTTATTTACAACAAA
>JAULCE010205746.1:0-11365 GCA_032359355.1 Macoma nasuta | reverse complement strand
CGTGAAGAAGAAATGTTAAATCGTAGGTAAAACTAAGGAGAAAATTAAAGCTTAGCTGCCATTAAATAAACAATTATTATGCAGATCAAAAGGTGCTATAAGTCGTTTTACATAAATTCCCCCATACAATTTCAAACACAAACAATGAAGACAAACAAAACACATATAACATACATAAAGTAAGGGTGAAAAGTTAGTTTAAGAACTAGGGATCAGTTTACATGTATATACTCAAGAGCAAATTGGCATGCACCGGCGATAATTAGTCAAGCCGCAATTGATGAGCTTGTTTATTGGAAAGAAAACGCATGTAAGCTAAATTCAAACGGTAAATGATTGAAAAAAATAGTGTTTTGTTCATATAATTTGTATTCTTATGCTAGTTCCAATGGTTTATTGAGGTAACCTAGAGAGCAATGTTATTCAGCCTTTTGGTGTAGAAGCAGGGGATTGTATGACTATAGTTTCAGGTTCTCGTATTTATGAATTTGGACATTCACAGAAGCCATTGGATGATGGCGAGACGCAATGTATTCAAATTGATGGTTGAATGTCCTCGGAAATGGACAATGCGTTCTTGGCAAGAGAAAAAACGTTCTCCAGAAGTGAACAGTGCGTTTTCGGCAAGAGAAAATACGTTGTGACCGGAAGTGGAAACGGAAATGAGACCAGGAGCCGTTACTGCTAAATTGGAGCTCCCGGAAGAGGCCTCGCATTGCACGGAACATAAGTCTTTGTCCAGAAGAGTGTGGTTTGAGTAGATCAGAAGAAAGTTCAGAGATTATAGGTTTTTGGTCTGAACAAGAAAGTCAAAAAAGTTCTACCTGACGTGTGTCTCAGAAGCTGTTCACAGAATGATCTGGGACTCATTCTGAAGTTTTAAAGGATTCAGTTGTAAAAGTGTATTTAGATTGTAAAAAATGTCAAGTCAGTTTTATTTCATGATAGCAACTAAACATCGCTAAACCAAATTGCTAAGGATATGAATACTCTTTGTGAGCAACAAATATTGTTATAAGCCCGGAGTGGATTCCGCTGCTGGAAAAAAATGAAAGAGCAGATTATCTAAGTAGATGTTTAGATAGCGACAACTGGTTATTAAATGAAAATGTTCATTACGGGTGTATTACATTTACACAAGTTAGATGTTGGAAAAGGCAGCGGGAACAATGGTACCTTTCGACATGTGGTACTCAAAACATTTTGATCTGAACATGTATTAGTATGTTTTGGATTGGTGTCAAACGTAAAATTTTTAGAGATTGTATATCTGACCACGTGTTTGTTTTGAAAGTTGTTGGCTTAAAATCGTCCATCAGTGACCGGTTACAACCGGCCGGTGTCTATGGACAACAACGAGATAATGTGGCGAGCAAATGACTGACCTTTTAATAAAATCCAAGGCTGACAGTACTGTTAAGAGGTACGGGGGTGTTTTTTCTAAGTTCCAAACATTTTGTGATTCAAATGGATTTCCATCAAAACTAGCGCGTTTCTTTCATGTAGCAATGTTTCTTACTGGTTTGATAGACCAGGGTAAGTCAGATAACGTCTTTTCATCCGCGGTTCATAAAATCAAATGTGTTCACAATATAAACAATTTACAAGATTCGAGGGAGCGCAATATTGTAAAGTCATTGATTGAGAGTGCCAAGCGTTTTATTTCCAAACCAGAACAGAAGAAAGACACTGTAACTTCAGAAATGCTTTAGACTTTGTGTGCCTAATATGAGCATACCACAGATATTATAGACTTGCGAGATTTGTGCTTTATTATGTTAGCTTTTGCTGGTTTCTTTAAATTCAATGAAATTAGCAATCTGCATTGCAAATATTTAACATTCAATTCTGATCATCTCATTGTAAGAGTAAGACATAGCAAAACCGATGTTTATAGGCATGGAAACTAGATTTTCATAGCTAAAAGTTGATATTGTGCCTGACCATATGCTATTGTACAAATATACGTATTTGCGGCAGCAATATCTGTGAAATCTGACGAGTTTTTGTTCGAACCAGCTTTTAGGTCCAAACGTTAGGCATCTTTGATAAAGAGGAATAAGAGTTTAAGTTACGTAGAGCAAATGAGTGTATAGTTAAAAACTTTAGCTGATGGCTCCAGATAAGAAATTTTGTACACATACTTTGAGAGCTTGGTGCTACATCAGCAACAAATACACTTGATGTCTCTGATAGATGCTTAAAAAGGCACGGTAGATGGATTTAGCAAAAGACGGTTACATTGATGACTCGAAAGACAAAATGTTTTTCATTACGAAAAAAATTTAGTTTGAAGATCAGATATAAACACTGAATTTGAATTTGTTTCTCTAACTATACTTTGCAGTTCTATGAACGGTACTCTCACCATGTACAACAGTAGCTGTTATTTGTTAAGTAATATAGAGGGGATTTAATAGTGCTCAACGGTACATCGTACAGTGGAGCACTGTTGACGTATCGGTATTACGGTGCATGACCGGTTATGCATGATGAGATAATTATGTGACCAATTAGCGTGTATTGGCATGAGAGTGGTCAGGGATGGTCAGTTCTAGCCAGTGTCTTCACGGGACAACATATTAATTTCAAATTCAGAGTGTTATATGATAATTATTTTGTTTCATATTTTTGTACCAGTCATTTTGTACAGCCATTATTCTATTGTTCGCAATATCCAATTTTGTGAGAAGTAGCAGTTAATTTAAATCTGTAGTTTTTATCTGTCAGAGTATTCTCTAGTATATTTGATCAGGATTAACGAAAAAGCTTTTGAATATACTGGCGAGGATGAGGCTCCGCACTTATGTGTCATTACTTTATGCAACTCGATATTTGCCAAATGAGTATATTTTCCGGAGTTTTTTTCAACTATCGAAAGAGTTTCATCTCTGGTTTTCTCAGGTGCAAACCGAGCACATTGCAAGCAATTTATATAGTTAGACATATTAGGGATATGAATTTAGTGTATTATTATATATATAAGATGCACTTGACGTTTACAAATTGAATGGTGATATGTAAGAGCATTCTAGAATGTAATATACATACAAGACTTTCATGTATTATTCCATATTATAGCTATCATGTATAACAGATTGTCATAAACATATAGGGTATATTTAATTGTAAATAGTTTACATTGAATTACTCATTAATGATGCTAACCACCATATCAAACGAGTATTGACGAGCCCACAGACATGATATAATTTGGCAATCAAATGTACATGTTGACAGTTCGGATGTTTATTTCGTATTCAATACAACATAAAAATAGTGCATGGTATTATATATTTAAAAACACAACATGCAGAATAAAGTATATAACACATTGAACATTGATGTCAATATACATTATCATCAAACGAATTAAATTTTCAGCGACAATTGTAGACAGAATATCACTTTCTTCATATTTTAGACTTATACACAAGGCAAAACTTGGATTAAGAATATGAAAATCTAGGCTAGGCAAATAAAAAATGTCCTTTTTTATTTGTATTGCTATCATTGTAGGAAATGAAGCATTTGCTAGTTACGAGCAATTGCTTCATTTCTACAATGTTTTAAATAGCCATTAGTTAAACAAGCACCAAGCGGTACTTTTGTGGAGGAAAGGGATTAGTGTTACAGTCAAATATATACATTATATAAAGTCAATTAGTAAAACACCTTAGTTTCGAGTTAACTTTTAATGAAAGCATGAAGTTGACTCAACCGAGCGTGAGATAACGAGAATACTACACCGATTATGCTTGTTAATACAAATGGTTATACACTCATTTAATTCATCACAAATACAATTCATATACACACATCAAACGATCCCTTGCGTTTGGACGTTATATCGTAATAATGAAGGACGTGTACTTTGATGTTTTTCTGTCATGTATATATTGTGTTCGTAATACATTTATCTTCCAAATCTTAGTATTTACAGGTTTGATTCAAATTGTCGACTCTGTTTGCAAACGCCGTTTCCTTTCAGAGCGTCCTTCAAATGACGAAAGTTATAAAATATGTCCACGCTGGTATCTTCGACATTATATTAACACATCGAATCTTAACCCCTTTTCCCCGCTAACTTTAAAACTGTCGATTTTAACTTGTTTTTAATTTAAGATTTTAACGAAATAAAAAATGGATTATTTAAATAAACTTTGAATTTTTCGAGACCCTTATATTCCGAAATAAATTGTATTGCAAAAAGTTAGGTCCCTGATCAGACGACGCCTTTAAGGCGGGATCTGATCTTGGACTTATCTTTTTTGCACTGTCGAATTAAGTCGCCTATGGCGGTGAAAGGGGTTAATTTGTTGACTCAGTCGGATCATTTAATTGGTGGAGCGTGCTCTCCATAGTTTAACACATGGAAAAACGGTCCAGGGAAGTTCTTATATCTTCAAATATTGCCTTGAGATAAAAGTCCATATCTAAGCGGATTATCACAAATAGCCAATAAATGTTCCCCTCAAAATCGTTTTAATGTCATTTCATGATTTCTGACATAAGTGAATCGTCATTTGACTGGGCGTCATGCTTTATTTATTTATCTATCTTTGATTACTGTTACGAGCTGCTTGAATCGATAAGACGCGTATTTACTAGGATTCTATCTAAGTCCAAGCTCTTTGCTACTTTTTCGATGCCAATTATTTCACAAAGGTCTACGGAATCGGACGAGAGTCAGAACAGAACAAGATGCGAGTATGAACAGACGGCCAATTTATAGGCCAGACAAGTGAAATGGAACTATAGATAACGTTTAAAGCCTTTATTTTACATACAAAGGTATTTAAAATTGGGGATACAGTAGAAAGATTATTATTATTTCCAAGCTCACAAGTTATTCATCGAATCTTGAAACAGCAGAACATCAATAGCTCGAACCCATTGGGGCCCTCGAAATTACCTCGACTTAACCGAAGTTCGACCTTTCATGACCTAGTACATTATGATGATAGTTTGTTAATAAAGTTATAAAATACTTTATATCATGTGTTTAATAAAGCATAGTATTCAAAATTGCAAGCATCATTGCTCCAGATCAGACGCCGAGTAACTAGGCCTCTGATCCGGAGCCATTTTGCTTGCAATTTGGAATTCTTTTTTGTATCTCCGGGACTTTTCATTTCGAGCTAAAGGAAAGTTCGAGGTAAGCGAGTTCGAGGTAACGGTATTTGACTGTAACAAAACTGTTACTACGGGACTAACATTTGTTGCAAAATAGTTAAGTCCCAGATCAGACGCCGCCTTATAAGGCGGCGTCAGATCTGAGACTGCACTATTTTCAATGGCGCATTTAGGCGACTGCGGCGGTGAAAGAGTTAAACGTAACAAACTTTACAAAAATATCAGACATGCGACTTTTTGCAGGCATTGCAGCATTTGGGTGTGTTACAATGGCGTTATAATTGAAAAGTAAAGCCTTCCTTCCGCCGTATTACAGAACACTGTTACACGTAACAGTTAGTTTAATGGCAAACATTATTAAATATTCATAGGCAAATATATCCAAGTGTTGTAACATAAAAGTTATAAACAACAAATATTAAACTCTATGTAAAAAAACAAGGGTAAGACATCGATGAAAAGCACTTAACTAAAATGTATCCCTAACTTGCAAATTTTGAGTTTGACATCGCAAGGACACAACAGGTATCTGATCAGACTCTATACGGCCCTGTCTGTGCTTCATAAAATAAGCAAAACTATACTTAACTCTCTTCAATATCATGTAAATTGTATCATTTAGATGGTTTTAAGTATGGCGGCTAAAACGGATTCAGATTATTAGCAATGTCTACATGTTAGAAATCGTACAGCGGCGATATGTTATAATTCCCGAATGTTGACTAAGCGTATAGACCGATTCAACTGCAGCGTGAACGTTTGGTTCAACACATCAACATGTACTGCATTCAGTTTTATTGGTGCTTAATTAAAATAGAGATACTGTTTTATCAGGTGTCATGGCCATTAGACTGGGGTTTAATTTCCATATGAGGTCGTATATTCCATTTTATTTTGAAACACCGATTTATAAAAAGTTTCGGATTCCGACTGTTTGCAGCTTTCATCGCCGAATCAATCCCTTCTTCTACATAGAAACATTCGTATTGTCGTTTTGCTTCAAAAGCCACGTATCTGTTATTTTTGCAAATTGGCACGATTGTGTGCATTGCGTAATCGATGCTTGTCATAAAGACGGAAATGTTACTTTATCGAATAACACTTTACGTGCCTTTAAAATGAATCGTCGCTGTCCGTCTGAATCCAAGCAATATTTTTATTGAAAATTTTGTTTACAATCTCATAAACCATTTTGAACCTCCGTCGGCTGACAAAAAGAAAACCCCTTTATCACTGCTAAGGTATCCGTAATTTCATCCGGAATAAACTATGCAGTTTGAGAAAGTTAAATCTTGAAAACGAGAAATATTTCATTTTAGTAATTTATGAATAGCGAGACTAGATAAAACAAACAGTACAGTTCATCAATATAGTATTACAATATAAAATGTAATAATAAACTGAAATACAACACTATGGCGCCGATTGAATTAAAACAAGCTCATGACATGTGTATTGTTAATACGCATTTAGCGTTTGTAAGCTTCATCTCTTTATAAACATCTTGCTACAAAGTATTATATCTTCAAAGTATTGTGTGAAACACAACTGGGCGTTGATCATAAAGCTATATTATTTTATAGTCATTTTATTGCAGACAAACTCTACAGCCTTGATAAATAATGTGTGTTCACTTGAAACGAATAGTTACAAACATGTTTGCATTTTTAGTTTACTTTGAGCTCATCATACATGTACAATTGCTTCTTCAGTATTAAAGGCGTTTGCGGCAGTTACAAATCTCGAGTCGTGCGAGAGTTACGTTACACCGTTGTACGAGCATTTCACAAATGTTAACATATTATTTTTAATATGTGTTACTTGTTAATTGATTAATTAAATGCAATGTGAAAAATGTATATGCATTTTTCACATTGCATTTAATAAATCAAGTAAAAAGTGTCTCCTTATGGCTCTTAACCGTAGAAAAATGTGATTTTGATCACTAGAAAAGAGTCAATAAAATTTTAAAAACATCGATGACCCCTATCTTTTATTTCATATTTCAAAAAGTGTTTGCATGTTCTTTCAAACTTCAAAGTTTAAACAAAATCTTTTATTTAGAAAGAAAATCGCCCTTACTGCCATAATCGCCTTTAAAGCAACGTCTACAACAGCAACATGGTGACCGTCAGACACAGCTTGTCTAGGCCATACTCGGCGACTTTTAATGGGAGAAGTGCCATTCTTTACCATCTTACGTGTTATAGCACTGATAACCTATACAAACAGTTATGAGCCAGCTAAGACGCCGCGAAACTAGCTGTCTGATCCGGCTCCTATATATTTGCCTCTCTTAAAAATAATATTTTGACAAAAGACAATACAATTGTCCATATTTTTCAATTGCATTTGCGTTGCTTTGGCGTATAAAAGGTAAAGAACAGCTTTTCTTCCTCTTCCCACTGTAGTTGGTACACTTGGTTATACTGCATGAAGTGATATAATGTTCAAATGAGCATTGTCTTAATGTGTTTTTACTGATAAGAAACCTTCGAGAATTTAATACAATAGCATGGGCCCTATTCCTCGCCATTTAAACCCTTAAATAACCAAATTATATTAACATTAATAGCATTTGTTCACTGTCTGTTTACAAAATGGTAGTACTTAAAGTATCATTAACTGCTTGAATATAACTGTTTGGTGGTAAACACGCTTGCTGCCTTTGGAAAATAATAACGTTTCCACAACGTACCACTCTTACTCAATGGAACGAACTGTTGTTATTGTCGTTGTTTTATAATTGTTTTACAAGATATAAGATCAGCTATTCTTCCGACAAAATAAGTAACGTATTCTTTAGTCTAACAATGTGCTAATCATGACGATAAAAAATCGATATTCATCTTAACTTACACAATTATTTCTATTTATCTCTCGCGGATAGCCATTATTCTAAAATGAAATTGCTTGTTTTTAAGACAACCGACAAGTAATAGCAATGAAAAATAGTGTTGGTGAGTAAGCTCGCACAATTAAAATCAATATGATAAAATAGTATTGTTTATGAATGTGAATAACATTTGTTGAGATTCTAAAATATGATATGTTGAGTTTGACTTTATGGAATATTGTGCTAGACTTATCCACTTCGCTATAGGATTAGTTAAGAAATTGTATTAATTAAACACTATATAATAAAAAAAATTATTATAAGATATATTTGTCTTATACAATTTGTCTAGAGGTGTATAGGAACACTTCAGTTTATGTTGTAACTGAAGGGGTTTGCGGTTGAAATCTGTGATTTTGGCTCAAGAAACATTCAAGCATATTCAATGTCTTTATGGAATATACCATGCACCTAAATGTTGACGCAAATGAAAAGTGCTACTTATATATGATAAATAAATAGATTGAAGTAATTCGTTTGTTTTAAATTTCAAAGAAAGATACAAGCGCTATATAATTCAGTACAAGTGATCCACTTCATTGCAAGTGTTAGAAAGTGTCCAATGAAACACTAATCACACATTGTCATTACTCAATCTGTTGAACCCAGCTGTTGAATATGCTGGAAAAAACAGTGCAGATGTAATTATTACTTGCGTCTTATTTCATGCTTAGTGTCTAAAGTACAAAATATAATTGCATTAATTAACACTGCAAACACTGTTATAGTTTCAAGTATCAATCTTACAGATTGATCCGAACACTTAATCATTCTGTCACTTTTTCTGTGTGATTAATAGTGATTGTTTACGTTGTGTCAGCAGTATTTCGGGAATGTTGGGGCATCGTTTTAAATCAGAAACATTCCTTACAGTACGTTTACTAATTTAACTGAAGCCGGAACCGAATCAAAACTGAATTGAATCGGCCTGGCATTGTTTGGAAATATGGCATACAAACCGATTAAAGCTCTCGAAAGTCGCACGATGGGCATTAAATATAGTTTCTTTGAGTTCCGAACCGGTTTTTTACGCAATATTTTACCGCAATTACCGAAGCAAATCGAAGGAAAACTGATAAAATCGTCGATTTAATTAGTTTTAGAATCTTTCCTGTATAATATCACACCGACAGAAGGAAAGACTTATGGAATTCAAACCCGTTGTTTGGCACATTTAAGGTTTAAACTTGTATAGTTGATTTTCTTTGATTTATATTCTTTATTGTTCACTTCTGTAACAGGAGTAGTGGATGATGTGTGAAAATACAACACCTCGGGTAATATTTGCATTCTGACTCCGTTGTATACTTTGAAAAACCCGGCTATGTAATATTTACTGTACAAGCTCTTTTATTTAGACAAATATACCAGGAAAGAATCTTATGAAACAAAAAGAAAATTGTCTAAGAAAAATGGCATTTCTGAATTGTTTTGAAATCATTATAGGAAGTTGAGCATTTGCTCGTTATCAGTAAATGCACAACATGCTACAATATTCTCAAAACTATACGTTACAGAAGTTCTACAAGGTGCTTCCTTCGAGGAATGGGTTAATCATATGTCGTCAAAAAAGATATTTCATGGCCTATATACATGGTCACTTAACCGAGTATCTTAATATATTTTGTCATTTCGTTTGACTGAGCGTTAAACTCCTATCAACAAATCGTATTTTCATCAGAGTTCACCAAAGGTTACAATGTCATGTTGTTCTTAACTGTAATCCGGAATCAATTTTGGTTTTTGATAACATATCCGAAGGTACGAATACTGGAATAATAAAGCGATTTCAAATACATATCCCAATCCTTTAGACGTAAGTAATGTTCGTATTACTTATTGAATGATACAGATAATGCGTATATTAAAATGACCAAACACAGTTAAAAAAAACGATTATCATAAAAGTTCATAAGATACAGAATAAGAAAGTTGAAAGTTGGTAATAAACTATTTTATTTACACTCTTGCATATTTTGAACACTGCTCAACATTGCAATCCCAAGCGAAGTGTATGATTGGAGTCATTCGTTAATGCAATTGTAGGAACCGGCATCCTGTTCATTTGAATGTTAATTATTGGCAGCCTTTTCATTTATCAATTGCCAAAAGATAAACCCTTTGCTTATTCGATTTTGCACAGATACAAATGTAATTTTCGTCTGTAAATAATAACGTCATTTCGTTTTAAATATCGCCATACCTTGAAGTTACTGAAATGAGAGATTATATTGCGAGTTACTCGGATTCTCATATGGATTCAAACAGATAATAATCGACGAGTCGCTCGCCACCGTTGGAGTAAGTTATATACGCATGTGTGATGATTTAAATAATTAACACTTAATTTAACTTCTTTTTTTCAAATAGGTTACATTGTAAACTGATACCTCTCACCTGCTTCGGAAAGCTGTAGATAATCAAAGCAAACTTGTAGGTGGCATTTGTGGCATGTTTGAATTACTCGTTTCGGAAATTAGACACCTTAACAAAGTATCTTTACAACAGATGTCTGTTAATACGCTCTAGATTCTCCCTTTCATCTATTAATTGGGGCGAAAGTACATTTGTAGAATATCCAGGCCGTGGAATTTAAATAATTGTATATATCCCTTACGCTTAACATTACTTCTTTATTCAAAATGTATCCTGTAAAATAGTACACTATATAAGTGCGCCACAATAAGGGCTACAAATAAAACAAGGGTTTATTTTCTGGTCATTTGACTTGTAGTTTACATGAATTTATATTTTTACTTATAAGTAGTGAATGAAATAAGATTAAATACAGATAAATACTTGTTAATTGCTACTTATACAGTTATTGATGTGTAGTGCGTAGACATCTAGGCGATATATGTTTCTTATCAATTGAGAACCTTTATCCCCTAGGATTCTAAGGATTTACGATTACCACATTTAATTGAACTATTTCCCTGCCAATGTCGCCAAATGGCACCAAATCAAAACGTGCATTTCGAAATCAACCACCGTCTTTCCCAGGCGGCGTCTGATCGGAGACTTCACTGTTTTCATATAAATAATATAAAGACATTGTAAAGACATTGTATCTGAAACTTGTAACAGACAACACACTTTTAGATTTAGCTCCGAAATAGTTAAGGTTTATCGTACCGACCAAATTGGAAACTTCTATGTCCCCCACACGAATGTTAATTTCAAAGCATTTAGGAGACAAAATGTTGAAGCTGAAGCAATATAAAAAAGAAAGGGTATTTTGCTAACATTTGCATAAATTTGTAGCTTGTAACACGTTTCATCAATCACACAATAGCCAGTGTACTTTTTCATTTCTGAGTCAAAATTGTCGTA
>JAULCE010205635.1:0-11365 GCA_032359355.1 Macoma nasuta | reverse complement strand
AAGTATCTACGTTTGATCTGGTTCTACACAGTTTACAATGCTGTAAGGGCCCTTTTCCCAGCCGGTGGCCCACATGTACTTCAAAGATGTGAAAGTGGTGATAAAACTTAAGCTCAAACTGCAGAGTCTTTATTATAAATAAGATAATTGAAAAAGATTGCTCCAAAGTTTTATAATCCGATATAAAATGATAAAGGGGCGAACCATATAAAAATGATAGAGATTAAAGAGAAACACTATTTTTTACCATCTGCATGGCCACTGATAACTTGTCACATGAACATACATTTTGATTTCATATCAGACGCCACATAAGTCTTTGTCGGTTTTGGCTCCAAACTATTCTATATTTCCCGAGACCGAGGTTCGAACCCCGAATTCGGAGGGTACCTAATTCGAAAATCTATATCTCGGCATCGAAAAGTCTGGGTAATGGTTACGTGCGCGCGATATGTTTGGAAAGGATGTCTGTACAGCATACTATAGCCCTAGGAACCAAGCTAAATAAAAGGAACCAAGCTATCTATAACAAATATTCCTTGCAAACACATGTTGTATTCTAAGCAGGTATTCTTCATACAATTTGGGGTGCACACCAAAACAGCACACCTGTACAATGAACACCCACTGAGGTTCACACACCTGACGCAGCTCTGACACTGCGAGGTAGAGGCACAAACACCTGGTGCAGCTTTATCACTGCGAGGTAGAGATTTAATATAGACTCAACAAGAATTAGAGAAAACACAAATGCCCCATTAAAGCATATTTTTCGTTTTTAATGAAGGTCAACAGTCAAAGTCAAATATTCTGGTCGGTATAAAAATGTCTTCTCACAAGCATTATGAATGTCAAATATCAAAGCCCCAAGTCATAAAGTTCAAAGGTTAAAGTAAAGTTTAAACTTATAAAAAAGGAGGTCAAAGTCGCGGTTACGGTGACAAGGTCTAAAAAAATGAATTGAAAATATATATTTCGGTATCGAAATGACTGGGAAATGATAACGTGCGCGCGATATGTTAAGAAAGTATGACCGTACAACATACTATAGCCCTTAGCCTCAGGCTCGGCAAGACGGTTCTGTTTCGAACCTGAAACTTCGGTGAGGGGCAGGGCCTTATCTTTCATTTTATCTCCAAACGCTTTGTACCATTTTGTCGGGCCTTTCAAGACAAACTTAGTGGCGTCGAGTTTTCCGGACACAGGCTTCCTGTTTGCCCAAGACCGAGGTTCGAACCTGGATTTCGGATTGTCCCTACTTTATAAATCAATATCTCGGCATCGAAAAATCTGGGAAATGGTTATGTGCGCGCGATATGTTTGAAGAGGATGACTACAATATACTACAGCCTCAAGTCTCCGGCCCGGCCAGACGGTTCGGTTTCGAACCTGAAACTTCAGTGAATGGCAGGACATTTTCTTTCAATTAATCTCCAAACAGTTTGTACCATTTTGTCGGGCCTTCCAAGTCAAACTTAGTGGCGTCGAGTTTTCCGGACCCAGACTTCCGGTTTGCCCGAAACCGAGGTACGAACCCCAATATCGGAGGGTCCTTACTTTAAAAATCTATATCTCCACTATAATACAACCTCAATGAAATGTATTAAAACTAAAGTCTCATAATGATACACACGGACCACTTAGTGTTGCACATATTTTGGAGCTCAGTATGTTACGCAATTTTGCACATATGAACCCATATTTTAGTAAACATCCCAAACTTTTCGAAGTCATCTTACCTGTTCACCTTTGACGTCGAGTTTTCCGTCGAATTTTGTCTTGGAAGGCCCGAAATAATGGTACAAACCGTTTGGAGATAAAATGAAAGACAATGCCCTGCCCCTCACCGAAGTTACAGTTTCGAAACCGAACCGTCTGACCGGGCCGGAAGCCTGGGGCTATAGAATGTTGTACAGTCATCCTTTCCAAACATATCGCGCGCACGTACCATTTCTCAGACTTTTTGATGACAAGATATTGATTTTCAAAGTAAGGAACCTCCGAAATCGGGGTTCGAACCTCGGTCTCGGGCAAACCGGAAGTCTGGGTCCGGAAAACTCGACGCTCCTAAGTTTGTCTTGGAAGGCCCGACAAAATGGTACAAACCATTTGGAGATAAAATGAATTACAATGCCCTGCCCCTCACCGAAGTTTCAGGTTCGAAACCGAACCGTCTGGCCGGGCCAGAAGCCTGGGGATATAGTATGTTGTACAGTCATCCTTTCCAAACATATCGCGTGCACGTTACCATTTCCCAGACTTTTTGATGCCAAAATATTGATTTTCAAAGTAAGGACCCTCCGAAATAGAGGGTTCGAACCTCGGTCTTTGGCAAACCGGAAGTCTGGGTCCGGAAAACTCGCCGCCACTAAGTCCGACTTGGAAGGCCCGACAAAATGGTAGAAACCGTTTGGAAATTAAATGACAGACAAAGCCCTGTCTCTCATCAAAGTTACAGGTTCGAAACTGGACCGACTGGCCGGGCCGTAGGCCTAGGGCTATAGTAAGTTGTACAGTCATCATTTCCAAACATATCGCGCGCACGTAACCATTTCCCAGACTTTTTGTTGCCGAGAAATTTATTTTCAAAGTAGGAAATTTTAGTAGTTTGTCGGATCAAAGAAAGGGCATTGCCCCTCGTTTAGGTTTTAAGTTCGAACCCGAATCGTCTGGCCGGGACGGACGGCTGGGGTTCCAGTACGCGCACGTAACCATTTCCCAGACTTTTTGTTGCCGAGAAATTTATTTTCAAAGTAGGAAATTGTAGTAGTTTGTCTGATCAAAGAAAGGGCATTGCCCCTCTCTTAGGTTTTAAGTTCGAACCCGAATCGTCTGGCCGGGACGGACGTCTGGGGTTCCAGTATGTTGAACACATATCCTTTCCAAACCTATCGTACGTTACCTTTCCCAGACTTTTCGTCACCAAGAGATTTCTTTTCTAAACATTATACCTTTCAACCTGTTAAGAAATTGAATAGAAATGAACAATATTGAACAGACGACAATATGGCATGTATATACTAAGAGTGAGTAGTAAGCAAACACAAGCACGGTGAGATATTAATTATATCTTTATTACAAGCCAATTAAAGGCCAAAAAATGGTTTCAACTTCTCCAAACAGCTGTTAGTAATTTAAGCCAGTGTTAGGATTCAGCCTTAGACAAGAGGCTGTTCTAACCATTGAACTACGTACACCGACAGTGACCTAAGTTATCTGGAGAAGTTTCTTATTTGAAATGTACAATAAAATTAACCCTTTTAACCGCATATGCTTTTTTGAGACTCATCCACAGTGAAAAAAATGTGCTGAAAAGGACACATTTCCAGGCGAAAGGGCATTGCCGCTGTTTACATGATTTGTAACAATGTTGTTAATGGAGTATTTGCTCATTAGGAGCAAATCCCCAAATTCTCGCAATATTTTTGAAGATAGAAGCTTCTGATACGTTAACAGGCATATCCATGAAGCAAATGGTTAAACATGTTTACTTCCACTCAGCTTTTACAAGGACTTTGAACCTTCAAAACATAATTCTTAAACATTTAATAAATCATTTAGTAAAGCTAGGTAGCTTTAGAAGAGGTACGGATGGCGTGGTGGTTCTTCATAGATCTTTCCAACATGTATAATCCACAGACTTCCCATTATTTTTCACAGTTTATCACAAATTGTACAAAAATGTATGAATAATTAAATTCTGCTGCTGTTGCTTTTGTTGTTTCTTCTTTTGCCTGCCCTTTAGGGGTCATCATTTCGAAATAACTGCATAAGTTAAAGTAGCTTCCGATTGCCGCGCTCTGTTGACCAAAGCAATGTTTTCAAAGAAAAAATAGTATTGTTTGCATAAGTATTAGTTTTAAAGTAGTAGTGAAGAATGCATTCACTACTGAGGTAGCAATATTTTTTCTTCATGTTTTATAAGAGGAAAATTAGTTGCCCTTAAATGTGTACAACTCCGTTAATTGGCAGTATGGGTTAGCGTACAATGTCATAGGGCGTAAAATATAGCTTTGGTCAACCGATAAGGACGGATATTTTGTTTAAAAAGAAATTGAGTTTACATATGTGCTTAGCTATTAGATACAGCATCTAGGATTTTACCTGTGCCCAGTATGTATGTCAGTACATGCGTTTTCCATTTGTGTGCGGGAGTGGCGGGAGGTTGATGGGTAACATAAATTATTATAGCAGTCACACCGTTTGTCCGAAGTAAAGCATGTTATATGACATACACTATAGTTCGTCTTTTAATCACATGCCAATTTTCAGAACTTTTATTGGATACGTTTTACTTATTGTAGAATCTTTGTTACTTATATAGTCATATTATGCTGCCATAAGTAGCTGTATGTTTGTCCTGTTGGAAAATAAATAAAAATGCATGCAACGATTGCTTATTGGACTTTATCCGCATGCTAAATTCTCAAAGTCTAGCTAAATACCAGTCGGTTTTCAGTATATAAATTTTCCTGAATTTGAAAAGGAGAGATTAATACCATATCACTGTGTGTCAAACATAGTGTCTGATAAGCGTCATCACCGTAAGTCGTGTGTTCGCCATCAAAACAGTATATCTCCTGATCAGAAGACGCGTTAGAAAAACAGGGCCTATCCTGGAGCTACACGAGATTGCCAATTTACTAGAAGTTGGCAAATTCAGTCCACTCGATTCACTAAACAACAAGTACGGTTCGGTGTACCGATCACGTGGTCGGGATAGCCCGGGATATGTCGATCGGCGTAAGGCGAGCCATACAATCGCGCCGCCTATTTTGGGTTAATTTCGACCTTATCCGTACATTAGTTAAACACATCAGACTAAGGGCCTATCTCACTGGAGGAGACGTCGCCTCGACTGGCGCGACTGATCAGTCACTCGGGTGACTCATGTTACCATTAAATGTGTCAACGACTGGAGAAAAGGAGCTTATGGGACTGAAAACAGTATTGACTCAGATCAGATAATTGACCTTTATAACCTTTGTCTGACCTTGAAACAAAATTGTTTTTCCAACAATGTTTTCACTATTATTATTGCACTCAAATCTGTGACTCTGATATGTTTGCTTAATTTGAAGAAAAAATGCTGATTGAATTAAGTTTTAACTGCAGTGACCTTTGTGACCTTGGTGTGACCTTGAATCGAATTTCCCTGCTTGGCAGACAGTCATACCTTACATACAGCACATCAATGAACATTTCTAGCATGTTTCTAGCATGTTTGCCAGCCATTAACAAAAAACGCCATCGAAAGTCACATTTAAGAGCCAGGCCAGGTAGACTATATAAGTGAACTTTATTTTCCGCAGCATATTTCCTTTAATATAAGTAAGTGAGTGGGGCTATCAATCATCTTCAGTAATAGTTCTAGATTTAATTGTTCCGAGCGTGTGAGAAAATAACTGAAACACACTATGCTCATTGAATGGATTAATGTAAAGCTTAATGAGAGCAAGTGCAGTAAACTATGAACCATAACTATGTTTGCATTATTTTTCACTACTGCTGCCCAAGTCCTTCTATCCATTTTTATTGGTAGATCCCACAACCTTTGTAGAAAAGACAAAGCTATGAACTTTGGGCAGCTCTCGTTTCAATACATAGAGCCACGATCAATATATATATATTTGTTAAATTGAGAATTATATGCATGATTATATTTTACAAAGGAGTTTGGCTTGTATGTCATGACTTTGACGGATTTTGTTTTAAGGTTTGTGTCAAGAAGCGTCATGCTGCACCACATCACCCGTCCTCGACTGATACCGGTAAGAAGAAGCAAAGACAAGGAAAATGGGTCAGTGGGTTTAACAGTTTTAGTAAATTTGGACATACCTTCTATCGTGGTTTTAAATGGTGTAAGCGGTTAACGGCGATATATCTATACTTATATAGAACAGGACTCTGAAAATTCATTGAAACTTTGAACATGGATAGATGACAATGTAAAGTTGTGCTTCTTGCAAGAGTTAAAACTCTAGGCTACTTCGTTGCAAAGTTATATCCCCTTGTTCAATTGTTTAATACCCCTTGTTCAATAGTGTAATTTTTGTCCAGAGCATAAATTTGATATAACTTCATACAATAATAAATATTAATAAGAGGAAGTGCACTGATCAGTAACCATTACTCTAATTTACATAATTACTGAGTTATTGCCCTTTCTTACTTTTTTCGTGTCTTGAGCATACCATGAAACGTACTGCATGGAATTTGATAAAACTCCATTCAGTGGTAAAACTCAATGAAAAGAAGTAGAGTGTACAAAAACCATAACTATAATTTACCTACTTACTGAGTTATTGCACTTTGTTAATTTTTCTTGTCTGGAACATGCCATGAAAACTACTGGATGGAATTTGATAAAACATCAAACAATGGTAAAGCTAAATAATGGGAATTACAGTGTACAGGATCCATAACTCTAATTCACCTATTTACCGAGTATTTGTCCTTTGAACTTTTTTCTTGTCCTGAGCATAACATGAAAACTGCTGGATGGAATTTGATTTTGAGTACATCATACTGGATAGGACTAGAAATGCCACAATGAATATGAATTGATGAATACTCATTCTTTAGGGGAGACATCTGTTTTGGACACTTTGCTTCAAAACATCCCCTCTAGTTCTTATTATTATTCTTACTTTTTGGACATTTTATTCCAGAGCAAAACCCGGAAACCGCTTGAAATATTTTTTATTGAATTGAAGCTTTGAACATAGACAGATGTCAATATGAGGTTGTGCATCGTGACTTTTTTCTTAATAATTTTATTGGAGACAACTTTTTTCGACGCTCTGCACGAAAACAACCTCTCTAGAATTGACTTGTAGTTGTACATACCATTTTTCAAGTTGCTGTGACCTTGTCCTTGACTTTAGACCTCAATTTCTGGAAAAGCTTAGTTAAGTGAGATTCTGCATATTTGACAACCCAGCTTTCTATAAGTGTGTACGTAATTGACTAATGTTTTTGTTACTATTTCAGGGAAACCAAAACAAAAGGTGGTGTATTTCTACACTGACTACCGCAAGAGGAGGGTCATGGATGTAATTTTTTTCCAACCGATGCTTGCACTTTTACATATATACTTTGTCATGTAAGGAAGTATTTTCTACCAATACTTTTTGTGCAAGTACTATTTGCTTTTAGTGACAGAATGGCAAAGACATTCTTTATTTATGATGTGTCAATAATTGTTTCTAAGTCTATTGCAATATCATCTACAAAATACTGCATTTCGGGATAGACTATTACAAAATTTGATATGTTTTTAGAATACCCTTTATAAAGAATATGGTAGGTCTTTGTCACACGGTGTCAGTGTTGGTGATGGTGTTGGAATTTCCAGGACACTGTTTATGCTGATGCTTTGAAACTTCAAACACTTATTCAGGGTTTTTTGATGCACTGGAATGTCAAATTGTTTTCTCGAACACTGTTTATGCTTATAAAGTTAAAACACGGGGTCATTTAGCGACATTTCGATTCAAGTCCAAAATTCTAGGATGGATTTTGCTTGAATTGCGTCCCACCACCCTGTTTTGGATTTTGCATGCAAAGCATTTCATCATACACTGTGTATGCTACTGCTTCGAAACTTCACACACTTAATTAGGGTCATAAGATTACTTTTGTGAGAAATGAGTTAACTCTTTAATGGATTTTGACTGATTTGTACCCACTTTTTGAATTTTATGAACTTTTGGAAATTTGACGTTTGGGTTCAGGCTCCCTTTTTTAACACTGTGTCAGCTGTTGTTTCAAACTTCATATGATTATCCAGGGTCATTTGATGCCCTTGTGTCACACAGCTATGGGATCGATTTAAATTAGTCGTACACTGTTTGCTGCTGCATTAGGTGATACTGTGCGGCTTTATTTAATGCTATAACTCTTTTGAAGTAGGCCTTGATATGTGAAGACCTTGATAGGGGAGCAATATTGTCCTCCAACAAAGATTGTCATCTCAACCGAATATTCAGAATATCAGAATTTGAGGAGATATTCTCAATTTTAGCTCGACTTTTCAAATAATAGTGAGCTATTCCAGTCACATTTTCATAGGCGTCTGCGTTGGCAATAGTTAGTACTGAGTATAACATAAAAAACTACTGGATGGAATTTTATGAAACTTCGTAATGACCAAGCTCAATTGCAAAGGAACCATAACTTTATTTTGACTAAATACAGTTTTTTGCCCTTTGCAACCTTTTTCTTGTTTGGAGCATAACTTGACAGCTACTGGATGGAATTTCAGGAAACTTCATATGACAAAGCTCAATGAGAGGAAGGGCAGTTAAAGAAACATTAAATCTATTTTGACTAATTACAGAGTTAATGCCCTATGCTACTTTTTCATGACCGGAATTTAACTTGAAAATCAATCGATGGAATTTCATGAAATTTCATATTATGACAGCTTTATGAAAGGAAGTGCAGTCAAAGGAACATTTACTCATTTTCGACTTATTACAGAGTTAATGCCCTTTGGTAATTTTTCATGAACGGAGTTTAACTTGAAAACTACTCGATGGAATTTCATGAAACTTCATATAATGACAGCTCAATGAAAGGAAGTTAAGTTAAAGGAACATTAACCACCTTTCGACTAATTACAAAGTTAATGCCCTTTGTTACTTTTTCATGACCGGAGTTTAACTTGAAAACTACTGGAGGTAATTTCATTAAACTTCATATAATGATAAAGCTCAATGAGAGAAAGCGTAGTGCAAAGGAACCATAACTTGAAATTCATAAGATGGTATGTCATGACACATGACACTTGCTGCTCCACTCCTTTATCTATCTATCAACAGTGGTATCCAACCTATTTACAAATTGCTCTTAAAAAAGTCGAGCATGCTGTCCTCCGACAGCTCTTGTTTTGTATAATAATTGCATTTACACAAGTGAATGTGTTCTGCTGGCAAAACAATTGCTTAAGTTCCAAAATCATCATTGTTAATCTTTGCAACACAATATGTTTTGACAGCCGAACATTCATTTTATGAAAAAAAATGCCTTGGATGTTGAAAACTTCTGGAAATGTTCAGCCAGCCAAACCTTTTAACTATTTTTTATATGTAAATATCATTAAGAATGTCCATTTTCCTAAGATATATTCCCAATTATTAGAGGGAATAATAATTGCATGTACATAAGTTTAAACCCTCAGCTGGCTGAACAAATGTTCAAGTACTAACACTTGATTGTTCGGCCAGCTGAACAATACATCATATGAAAAGAATGATTTTGGATGTTGGAAACTTCAAGAAATGGTCATCTTATAAAAACAATGATTTTGAATGTTGGAAACTTTTAACTCTCTTTTACTTCCAAATTCTACATGCATAGATTGTTTGGCTAGCCATACATTTAAATGTCGTTTTTCTTAAGATATTTTATCAATTCGTTGAGGATATATTAATTACACCGCTAATTGCATAAACACAAGTTCAAATATTCGGCGGGTCGAACAAATGCTCAAGTACCAAAAGCTGATTGTTCAGCCAGCCAAAGATTTCATCTTATAAAAAAGGATGTTGGATCTTTAAAACTTCTAGAAATATTCGGCCAGTCGAACAATCTTTGCAAACAAAATGTTCGCACAGCCAAACATTGATCTTATGAAAAATGACATTGGATGTTTAAAACTTCTAGGAATGTTCTGCCAGCCGACAATCTTTGCAAACAAAATGTTCGCACAGCCGAACATTGGTCTTATGAAAAATGATGTTGCATGTTTGAAACTTCTAGAAATGTTCGCACAGCCGAAAAATCTTTGCAAACAAAATGTTCGGACAAACGAACATTGATCTTATGAAAAATGATGTTGGATGTTTGAAACTTCTAGAAATGTTCGGACAGCCGACCAATCTTTGCAAACAAAATGTTCGGACAGTCGAACATTCATTTAATGAAAAGATCTAACCTCTGCATGCAAAGATTGTTTGCCAGCCGAACATTTAAAATGTTATTTTAAAGATATTTTCTCTCTGATGATAAAAATTACATAAACACAAGTTCAAATGTTCGGCTGGTCGAACAAATGCTCAAGTACCAAAAGCTGATTGTTCAGCCAGCCAAAGCTTCTAGAAATGTTCGGCCAGCCGAACATTGATACCTTCTTTTATGCGGAAATTTTACATACAACGATTGTTCGTCGGCCAACGGAACATTTAAAAAGTTGTTCTTAGATAGATTAATATTTTGATGGTTTAGTAATTGCATATTCACACATTCAAATATTCGGCTGGTCAAATAAAAACTGAAGCACGAATACCTGTATATTCGGCCAGCCAACATTTTATTTTAAGGAAAAAAATAAATTGATTTTTGATGTTGGCAACTAATAGAAATGTTCGGCCAGCCAAACGATCTTTGCAAACAAAACGTTCGGACAGCCGGCCAATTCTACAATGAAAGATTGTTCGGCCAGCCGAACAATTAGAATGTCATTTTGAGGTATAATCATTGCATATATACAAAATAAAATGTTAGGCTGACCGAACCAATGCTCAACCACAATGTTCGGATAGACGAACATTTCAACTTATAAAATATGATTTTGGAAACTTCTGGAATGTTCGGCCAGCCGAACATTCTAACCGTCCTTCATGTGCAAATTCTGCATGCATAATTAATTCGGCCGGCCGAACAAATTTTGTTCGGCCGGCCGACTCAATACTTAATTTTGACATAAAATGTTACATTTTTAGGCAATTTATTTGTTCGGCCAGCCGAACAATTATTGTTTTCTTGCTTAAAAATAAAGACTGTTTGAAAAAATATTTGCACTTTGTCTTTTATTTTGGATTGTTTTATGCCTTATTTCGAAAACTACTGAAGGGAATTCAACGAAACTTGATGTGAAGTGTCACTATGAATTCGAGATGTGCAAGACATGAAATTTCGGGCTCAATGAATTTCCTACTGAGTTATGGTCCTTTGATTATTTCTACATATATACATGAGGTCAGCGGTGGTTCTCAGAATCTACTGAAAGGAATTCAACAAAACGTAATGTGAAGTGTCACTATGAAATGGAGATGTGCAAGACGTTTACACTTTTGGGCTCCATGAATTTCCTACTGAGATATGGCCCTTTGATTATTTCAAAATATATATATAAGGGAGATTCTTATCAGCGCTAGTTCTCTTCAGCTACTAAATGGAATTTAATGAAACTTGATGTGAAGTGTCACTATGAATTGGAGATGTGCAAGATGTATAGTAAACCCACACTCATTTCATATCCTCTATATGTTAACTCTTTCACCGCCGAAGTCGCCTAACTGCGCCATTAAAAAATAGTGCAGTCCCAGATCTGACGCCGCCTTACAAGGCGGCGTCTGAT
>JAULCE010205524.1:0-11365 GCA_032359355.1 Macoma nasuta | reverse complement strand
GGTGTAATTCTAAGTAAAAAACGGCCACAATTCAGTTCAAATCCATTCCAGTTATGGGACTTAACATACAAGGTCATATATTGACCCTGAATAAGTATGTGAAGTTTCAAAGCAACAGCATATACAGTGTTTGAGAAAAGACAAGTGAAAAAACGGCCACAATTCAGTCCAAATCCACTCCAGAGCTATGGGACTTGACATAAAGGGTCATCTAATGACCCTAAATTGGTATGTGAAGTTTCAAAGCAACAGCATACACAGTGTCTGAAAAAAGGGGCACAATTCAGTCCAAATCCATTCCAGAGTTATGGGACTTGACATACAAGGTCATCAAATGACCTCGAATAAGTAAGTAAAGTATCAAATTAACAGCATACACAGTGTCTGAGAAAAGGACTTGCACGCAAAGGTTTGATGTAGCTGGCAACGCCAACGCCAACACCAACGCTAACGCCAACGCCGGGGTGATAACATAAGCTCCCCTATTTCTTCTAATAGGCGAGGTAAAATGACATTGGACCATTACAGAACAGGAAAATTTAATATGGTGTCCAAAATGGCTGCCGTAAATCTTTAATGGTTATAAATCATTACCTTGCAGCTCGAACAGAATGATGTTGGATCCAATCCGTGTTTGGGTCATCAGACAAGTTAGGATCCACTTGGATAATTCTTTTTTCCACTTAACTGTCCCTTTTCTAAAGTTACGAAATCCCATTTCTTGCAAGTAGTCAAGGGTAGGGCCTATAATTAAGCGTCCTCATGACACCTTCCAATAGCCGAACCTTTTTTTTGCAAACACGCTGGTGTTCTGCGCTCGATCAATCTTAATTTGAGCTCCAGATTATTACATTTGTAATTCAGACAGCTAAGTGATATTAAGAAGTAATTTCAGAAATAAAATTTTGCCTGACAGTAAATTACTTGTCTATACAATTTGTTAAAACACTTTAATCATTACTGTCTTCGTCATCCTCAACATCCTGGTTATTTGAATTATCACAGTTTTTAGTCTGACATGGTCCACACGCGGCAGTACAAGACAATGTATTACGTCTTCTGCTGCAGCGGGATGTTCTACATCATGTTGAGCAGTTATAACGAACAACCATCAAAAGTTCATAAGGGGCTGCCTTTTTCTAGTCATGACAGGGTCCAACCGGTGGCTTTACCTCTTCAATCCCCAATATGTAGCCTTCATATCATTTGCCACACCCATCCACATCATTATCCAATAGTCAACAAGTCAGCTATGAACGTGTTTTAGCAGAAGAAAGTGGGGAAAGCCTTTCAGGTGTGACAAATGCTTTTGCACATACCACTTTCTTGGTTAAAAATGATGTGGCGCATCGACGTAAGTGTATCTGTGACATTGCCATCGAAAAGACCAACCATCATCTCCTTGCCATGTTCTGATATGTCGTCCTTTGTTTTGTTTGGACAAATGAATGTACTAGCGAAAGATTTTTATGATCGGATCACCTATTACTAATTTGTGGAAAGTTTGCTTTTTTCAATGCCAAAAGTCCTCGAAGTTGAGTCATAGCCTCTGTATGACTGAATGAAGAGTAATTCATTGCACAGATCGTTTCCAAGAACCTTCTACAGCAGATTAATGTTGTAACCTTTGTTTTCTTTAGATTGCCCAGTGTCAAAACGGATATAAATTTCATCATTTTCTGTTCCAGCAGAGTAAAGTAGAAGGATAAGAAAATCTGTATCTTCGCCAACCAACGTTGTGGAGCATGCCTGGGAAGAGTCAACTGTGGCTTTCATTATGTCAACGTCGGCATCCCCTGATGTTTGGATGATACGGCATCCCCTTTTTGTTAGTTCAGTGCTACTGAGAGTTATCATTCCTTCTTTGTTTTTGTCACGTCTTCTTTTTTGCCAGAAAATTCCATGTGTGCAGCAAAACCAACAACTGAATGTGTGTTTTGACCCCGTCTCTGACAGTTAAGTCTGCGTAAGAATTGGTTATTATTGGTTATTGTTAGTTCGTAGCTCAAAACTTTGCCCAGAAATAGATCCCCTGACCTTGATACCACAAAGAAAAGTTGGAAGAGCAGAACAGGATCAATGGTACGAGCAGGAGCTATCTTTACAGAATAGCTATCTCCAAGGGTTTTAGTTCGGTCATTCCACTTGAATAATTATGTGATTGCAGAGTTTCAAATCATGTTTTCAATGATCTTGTTTCAAACTGTTTCAAATTCATGGACATTCACATCTGGGCCAGCAACAATCACATTGATAACGTTCCTAAGAATAGGATCTGAAGAGAAATGTGAACAGGCATCTGGTTTCAACCGTATTTTTTCAAGATCAGATGCGTCTCTCTCCATGCATGTTTCAGTTGATTCTTTGTGCTGTGGACTTGTAGCATACGTCAGGTCTACGAATTCCTGCATTGGGCTATAGTACTCTGATGCCACAGGTGCAGACAATGTCCTCAGATTTTGCTGGTCTTCGGTCTTTCTACTACCACGATATAAGCCACCAGTGCTCTGTAATGACATCATCCATGTTTGATCAGTTACAAGATCTGAACTAAGTCATGATCAGAATTGATTGCTTTGCCGGACGACGTGGAAACCCTCAAGATATTTTCTGAAAACATCCGGGTGTTTAACCTCGAGGTCGTTCATTTTTTGTAGGTAATAATGTGCAGATCTCAAGTAATTGGAATGAAATGCAGCAGCATACACTGGCACACAATCTGAAATTGCTTGTAGATGTATTAAATAAGACACTGTGCGTTCTGCCTTGATCAACGTTTTTGCCATTTCAACCATTCCCTGATATTTTAGCCACAGTTAACTTGTTTTGATTGGTTGTGAAGTTCAGCCTTTTTCTCTTCTTTTTTCCCCAAGTTGTGTAAATGAAATTTTTAATGTTATTTCTCCAGCAAGTAGTGAATAATACAACTCTTCAGCCCTGTCTTACAGCTCAGTAAACTTGGGATTGTCCTCGGCCATTCGGACACGTCATGGAGGCATTTGTTGACAAGAAGATGGCCACGGAAATATCTCTGGACAGCCTTTCCAGACATCATTTCAACTACAGTATTCTCTCCAAATACAGTCTCTAAGATGTTTGTCGAGCCTGTTCCCTCCAAGAGTTTCCCTATTTTGCGCCAAGTATGTTCATCAATGTGTGAAACTACCCAACAAAAGATCAATGCCTTTCAACTAGATATTTTGTGGAGCGTCAATTATTTCAACTGTTTTCCAGTAAAGAGGCAGGTCAAATGTAAGTATCACAGGAAGGTTGTGCTCCATTGCAATATTGCAAATAAAGTCTTATGTGGACAGAATGCAGGTCTTGTCCCCAGAGTACATATCAATCATTGGCAAGAATGTGACTGAAGATTGGCCAGGGTGCTGACTGTCCTGGTGTAGGATATGCATCACGCATTGACAATCTGGAGTTGCCTACTTGAAACGCAAGGACACCTCCCACAGAATATCAATGTTCCCTATAATCACAATCAACACATTTCGGAAACACCTGGAAGACTACTATCCGACATGCATGATTTGCATACATATACTCTACGATAGGAATCGTTGTTTTGTTTTTTATATGCTTCAGTTCAGAAATGTTCCTCCTAGGAATGAGGCAGAAATAGAGGAAATTATATTTGGCATAATTATTTTCCCACATGTAGCTTATGGCTGAAATAAAGGGCTCAGCATTTACAGCGGCCACTTTGGACGCCATATTGGATTTTTCTGTTCTGTAATGGTCTAGTGTCATTTTAAACAGTGTTATTGAATTCCTAGACCCCCAAAACATAGGGATAGACATAAAGACCACCGAATTTGGGTAAATAGTTGCTAACTTATAGCTATTTGGAGGTTTGGCGGCCATCTTAAAAAAAACACTTTTCCAGGACTCAGATTTTGGTAGATTTTTAGTATGTTACAAAGTACACCAAATGAGCAATCACAGACCAACAAAAAGACTCATATATTAAGAAAATACGATGCGGATGACGACGGCCGAATGTGCACGTGCTGTAGGGATGCTACAAGCAGGCACGTGAATACGATGTGTGCGACTTTACTGATTAAACGGGGAAAGCTTTGCGCGCCGACGGGAAAGCTTTTTCCGCCTATAGGTTATGTGTATATGCGTACGCGTCCGACTTTTTAACCCCAAATTCTTACTGGCTAACAGCTAAAAAAATATGTGAACAATTCACGCGCTAGACTCGGAAGTCCTCGGACATTATCGATGCGAATTCGGATCATTTTGATCGAAAACAATTTTTTGTGTAATATTGGTCCAAAACCAGTACCATGATATAGAAAATGATCTAACTAAGAAAACAAGTGGTCACACTATGACTTTTAACTTAATAACAACATCAAAATGAGCATTTATAAAACTTCAAAATACGCTGCGTCATCAACCGTCATGCGCGATATTTAAAGCGAGGGACAAGTGACCCGGAGCACGGTCACTACAAGAGTATAGCGGCGCGATAATTATCTATCGAGATTTATCTCTATGATCATTCCGTCGTATGTCACTAATGTGGTCGGATATCATTGACATTTCGGCACGACTATAATTCTATTGTTCGAAACGGTTTGAGAATCAATGTTAGATTTGGACTGATATCATTTACCGCATATCTAGCTGATCTGAATCAATATAGGCCTACGAGTAGCATGAGCATATGAAGGTGTCTCTATCAGGGAAATGGTTGATATAACATATATACACTTTACTTTATGTATATCAAATAATGAGTAATCAATGCTTTCCCCGTCCATAGGCAAAGCCTAAATTCATATTAGTAAATAGTGCATTTGCTCATAATGAACAAATGCAGTTTTGCTAAATATTTTCATAACTTTTCTATAATTGGTATTTTGTTTTTTCGTAGATCTACTTTCTCAATGCATACCTTCTGGGTGAGTCTAAAATATCATGTTATGTAATGTGTTAACTGGCATGTTTTTAAGTAATCAACGTTTTCTATTCTGAAACTACTGATTAGATGCTATACCAATCTTTATGGATCAAATTATTTTGGCTATAAAGATTGGTATTACAAATGATGTGCTGATTAATCATTGTATCGAAATATCGTGTTGTGTAGACTGTAATGGGATGATCAATGAAGAACAAGTCATCAGCTACAATTTATACATATATATTCCAAAATGAAAGATAAAAATATATGGCATGCACACTGGAAATGGTCAAGTACATACATGTATTTCTTTTGTATATAGTCCGAAATCGTTCTCAAGCATCTGATTGGTCAAATCTGAGCCTCAGTTAAGATTTGACCAATCAGAGGCTCAAGAAAGTCTCCATAAAACTATCAGAGTTAAGCTGTGCAAGATTTTCTTTTTCCATTTTTTTCTCAATCCGTGATGAATATGTTGACCAAGACTAGCGAGTGTGTCTCCCATTGGTTATCTGGACAATTCATATGTGTTGAACATCATTCAAAGCAAAGAAAATAGTTGTCAATTTAAATATAAGCTCCGGGTACATTTAGATGTAGTGTTGAAGTAAATGTTGTTGGTCAGGGTTTACATCGTTGGGAATTCTTTTAGACCCTTTATCCTTTAACAATACTCACTTTACACCTAAAAGGTATCTGTTGGTTACAATGGACTGAAGTATAAGTCACAGATTTAAAACCAACTTATATATTAAGATTGGACAGTTACATATTTACCCCCTTATTCATAAAATGGATAAATGCAAAAAGTATATTGCAATTTATGACGGTCATTTCTGGCTCAGAATCGACACACAATATACAAGGTGACTCTGATTTATGCACACTATTCGATTTCATACAATAATACAATACAAGACATACATATATACTTTTTATGTCAAAGCTGTTTTTATGATATAGTGTAGTTTTATGCATTTAAGTGAAACGCAGTTATTGTCAGATTACGAAACATGAAACCCTGCCTTCTAGTATTTAACTCTGCAAAGGTAAGCCTTTGTCTTTTCTATTTTTGTTTACAAAAATGAGAATTATCTTTCTCCCTCGGATAGTTCCAGAAACATAACCTCGCCCACTATTCACTCAACTCTGATTGAGCTAATTCTCAACTCGAGAAACTAAGTTAAAGATGAGGTTAGGTCTCTTGAAGTTTGGTTAGTATTAAGACTAGCATTGTGCTGGACCTGCTCTGCAGTCAATCTATTCTTTCTTTACCAAATTTACAAATGAATAGAATTGTAGGTTGAATCTGGTTTGGGATAAAGTATTTTAACAAAATGAATGAATGAAATAAAATTAACTTTAGCTTTTCCGAAACCTTACTTTTTGGAATAAACTTTGTTGTAAAAATTAAGTTCCTAATTAGCGACCGCCTTCTAAGGCAGTATCTGATCTGAGACTTCACTGTTTTTGCAGTTTAGATTTGAGTTATGGCGATGAAGGGTTTACATAGACTCAACAAATGTGTTGTCAATGTTACACCTCTAGCAGCTTTATCGCATGTAAGTTTTCTTCAGATAGAAGCACTTTTTACTTCATTGCACAATCACCGAATGTCTTCTGCAAAATGATGTCTTTTTCCCAAAATTTGTATTTTTTTCAAACCAGTCTTGTTTTCTTCTCCTTTGTCGGAATGCACTCTGTTAGATCCGGCGGCGTGTAGTTAGATCCAAATCAATAGATTATCCTGATGTTTGGTGACGGTAACTGCGGTAACTGTGATCAAGTCACCAAACCAGGCATATGATTTAGTAATACTGTTTCGTTTGATAAATCAAAATGTATCCTATGAATCATGAGAATTAATGGATCGAGTGATTAGCAAACTTGGTGAAGTTTAGAAGTGTGAGTCGATGTCTGATATGGACCACTTCTGTTTGAATGCACCGAACTTTTAACCCCTTCACTGCCTGAAGCAATTATGCACATGCACATTATTCCGTCTGCTTCATTTTCAGACTTCACAAATTAATTTAATTTCTGGCAAAAATATTGGCCGAGTGTCAAAGAGCTTTGATTCGTATGCGACGCCGAGTTACTCGGCGTCTCATCAGGACCTTAGATGTTTGCATATGACACTATGGTTCGGGGTAATCAGTGAAGGGGTTAACTTTAAGTACATAAAGGCCGATATAAGCATGTTGACGCCATTGTTGGAAATCGACCATTTGCTGATAATAAGCAGGAATTGTAATGTTCTATTTTCCAAAAAAATGACGTTTTTCTTACTCCTAGATTATCCTCCTATTCATAATATACTTTCATTTTGAATGAGTCTGAAAAATGAATATGAAGTAAATGGCTCATCGATGTCTGATCTGTATCCATTAATTTGATTAACGCTTCTGATGGCTCGGTACACACATCATATACATATGTTTACATCGAACCTGATATCGTTTCACAAACGCTCATTGAAATTTCGTCGGCCTTTGTTCCTGGGTGGAAGTTTTGGCCCTTTAAGACTTTTGTCTTTCAAGGCGTGAGTAAGTCGGATTGACTGCCGTCGTTCCTGAAATATTAATAATGTACACAGTGAGATGCTTTAGAGAACAAATAAACTACATGCATAAGCAATCATATTTTTTTTTTCAAAACAGCAGTCAATGGAGAACATGTATAGTTTGTTTCTTCAACATTCCCGCTTGCTCTGTAAAACAGTATTATGACTAAGATGTTGACTCCTTCTTTATATAGAACATTCTGGCATACTTCAAGCAATGCCTGTCATACTAAATTTCAACTTGAAAAGTATCGGTTTGTCTACACAAAACCTTGAGGTAGACAGTCCTGGCTTTCCATTAACGCTTTAAGCCGAGATCGTGATTAAATTCAAAATATCACCCTCAGACATCGACCTTAATTGTACGACCATTGCACTGAAATGTTCTCTGGGAGCTTTCAGTATTACTTGCGAGCTACGTTAAGCTATCGCATGTCTCTAAGGCTGTCCACATGGTCGCCACGTCAGTCTTAAATCCGTTTCTTAATCGAGTACGCTATTAGACATCCTATTCATGTACCGTATTGAAAGGCAGGTTGGTATATTTGCAGTTAACGCAACTGATACACGTTTTGGGGAAATGAGCATTACTCTCCCTTATCCGCTATGAAAACATTGAATTACAAATGTTCTTGTCACCTAGATATTCTTATCTATTTACAGATACGCTCATTCTAGATGGGCCTAAAGTCATATGACGCAGTTTTCATCTGTATAAACTAGAATCCATGATCTTATCAAAGTGGAAATATTTAGTTAACCTTTCCCCAAGTTGCAAAACAAGAACGAACACTTTATAACACAAAACATTGCCATTAAATGTTTGCAGAGGTTAACTGAATCGTGAGTGCTGCTGATCAATTTACAACACGTTTTTATATTGCATTAAGTTAAATTATGCTAATTCTACAAAGGACGTGACCATTGGTATGAGTTATACCTCAACTAGCTGTAGGAGCACCTATTACAGAAATCCACATTAACAATAACATTACCATCACCTGGAAGATCCACGTACCTTTCGCCAACACGTAGCTGACAGATGACGATTTAGTATAGCACTAAATTGTGTCGTGCAAAATATTTAAGAACCATTTTGGTAGTAACACTAAATTATGTCGTGCACATTTATAAGAACCGTTTTAGTAACAATAAATGGTGTCGTGCACATTTTAAAGAAGCATTTTAGTAACAATTGTATGGTGCAATTTTTTAAGATCCATTGAAATAACACTCAATTGTGTTTGCGAAAATACTTAAAAAACATTTAAGAAAATGGCACGTATGGGGTTCTACACGAAGGCGACGATAATCCGTTTATTTGATAAAATCTAGCGAACATGGCATAGGCACTTTAAAAACTGTAACGCCGGGATCTGTCTGCAAGGACCAGTACAATAATTTTCAAGAAATAGTAAATGATTTTCCGATGTTGTTCGTCTGATAAATTATGGTTCCGAGTTCAGATGCGTAGTAATTAAATCACGGTACTTTATCCCGTGTGGTTTATAAAAATACATGCATCTGATCAAATAAACATGACGATGAACAGCGGTAATGCACTTATTATTTTTATTCTAAAATCATAAAGCAGTAGCTTAAAGAGTGAAACGTTTCTAGATCAGTTTCTTTCGCGTAGTAAATGCTAAAGTTATTAGGTCAATATGACGTAATTTACGTGACAACGTGATGTCATTTGTCAAACCGTTGTAAATTGCACAATTAAAAACGTTAAAATTGTTCTTTGTTTATAGTGACAAAGTCCCGTGTTATGTTAGAATTTATCATTAACAGTAATTAAACACCAGAGTTAGAACACGTATAAACGTTAGCTTCCCTTTAACCCATTTTAGAGCCTCCATGGCATATCATATGGCTATTGAAATCATGGTAGGAATTGGAACATTTGCTCCATTTGCTACAATCATTTTCAAAAACTATCATTTTCCTTTTGAATAGATATTCATCATAACTCTTGAATAATTTATCATAAACAACGAAGAGGCGAATAACAGAACAGATGGTCAAGAACAACAACATAACGCAGTTGGAGAAAAGCTATCCTTCACTGTTCTAACGCCAACGTATGGCAAACGAAATGCATATAATGATGGAAATAATACATTTCTTTTGTTTTATTTTGAAAGCTTTATTATAGTGACTGTCAAACTGTTTGTAGCCAGATCAGACGCCGAGTGACTCGGCGTCTGATCTAGCTCCAAGCTGTTTGCGCAGGTTGACAACACTCGGTATCTAACGCGGGTGGAGGTAACGAATAGCGTTTCTGCCTCTCTCCACACACTCCTGAACCAACGATGGGCTATAATGATTCCTTCCCTTAGTTCCACAGATATTAGGGTTTAGTTATTTTCAGCACAATGGTAATCTTACTCCCATCATTTGTTCTTGTTCGTGTATAAGGACCCTTTAAACTTGCGCGCAGTATGGTCGAGTCTGTGAATGATGCGTGAAACACGGATACATTCAAAGTTGGAAACACATACATGCATGTAAAGAGAAATGATACTGTTAATTTGACTTAAACTGTCACAGTTTTTCGTCATTAATATACATCCAATGGAATGCAACGTACTTGAATTGTTATCATTCATACAAAGTTTACTGGCAGTTAAATTTTCAATCCAGCGACAATAAAATTGAGGTCCAAATATGACGTTGACATTTGAAGAAAGAGTTAAACTCACAAGTTTAATCAAAGCGTGGACGAATTCGGTAAATTATTATCAAATCTTCTCATTGTTCGTTCTTAATATTTCTTTTCCAAACGATAGCAGGGTCACATTCCTTTAGACTTTTTGATAACGATAGCTCGGTAGATGCATATTCATTCATCGGTATGATATCATATGACTTAGTTTAGCGAATGTGAAAAAAGAAATTAAGTTTAATGTGACTAAACTTAATCCGAGTTTTCTTAACAACCGATGCTTTCAGTGAAAAGTAGAGCTGAGCAATGTGACATGAAACGTATCTCTCTCTCTCTCTCTCTCTCTCTCTCTCTCTCCCGCTCTCTTACTTATAATATGTGCATCAAGTAACCTTAATCTTAGTATATGAAAATGAATTGTCTTAATTTTTTTTATTGTTTTTATTGCTGATTAACCCTTTCCTCCAGAAGCTATTTTTAAAAAAATCATCAACAAAATAATATAATGAAAGAATTGCAATCTAGGCAAAAAAGCCATTTATGAATTGTATTAAAACCATTGCAGGAAATGAGGTATGCCCGTTACGAGCAAATGCTTCATATCATGCAATGTTTTCAAAAGCCGTCAGTTACAGAGGCGCAAAAAGGCGCTCCTATGGAGGAAAGGGCTACTTTGATACTGCGGTTTTGTAGTTTTCCAGAGTAGTAATGTAACTACCAGAAAGACTAAACCAAGACGAGATGATTCGAATGGGCTAAATTTACAATCGACACATGCATTATGTCGACGTTTGCGGGACAATTTTGATAAGTCCGAATTGCCAGAAGTTCTAATTAAATTCGGACAATTCGAACTTGTTAAAAATAGTATTTTTTTCTGCACTTGACTAGGATTTTATTCATATAAAAACATACACTCGTCTGAACCATACGTTCGTCTTAACCCTGTCGTTCACATGCTATTAGACTAATCTACAAGAAAATGATCTGATAAAACATATGCAAATTTGGGGCAAAATGAAAAATGTAATTTTTGAATTGATTCAATATCATTGTAGGCTATGTAGCATTTGCCCGTTACTTCATTGCCTACCGTGTTTTCAATAGCCCTCGATTATAGATGTGCTAAACGGCTTGTGATGGGAAAGGTTAAACGACTTACGTAACGAGGGTTTGACAGATTAAAAATTACCTTCTTTCTATGAAA
>JAULCE010205523.1:0-18866 GCA_032359355.1 Macoma nasuta | reverse complement strand
AACTTGTAAGTCCCACCCTCTGGTGAGTTTCCTTAATGTGATTGGTCAGAATCGGTCACATGGGTCTCCGAGAATTCTTAACTTTAATTCTAGAGCGGGAGTTGCAAATCACTTGCGACTCTCTGTTCAACGAATAAAGATATCCTATTGGAACTCGGACCCTGTTCCCCGATAATTCACAAGCTGATCTCAAGAGCGGTCCTGCAACATCTAATCGTTTAATTAACTACCATAGGCGAATGAAACAACCATTGCAAGCAATAACGTTAAAAAAGCACCGCCTTAATAAAAGCTTGATCTGAGCTGCTTGTAATATATGAAGGCCAATAAGTGAGGAAATCTGATCTTAAACTAGTTGCAGCTGCCAAATTATAAATTCAATTATTTTGCGCATAAAGTTGTTTTGTCTTTAACGTTCTCTTCATTCTTTTAAACACTAGTCCATATGCTATTTAGAGGCTTTGTTATCTAATATGCATGCAAATATGGATAACAAACATCTCTGAAAAGTACAATTACGTTATGTTAACAAATCAATTGATTTAAGATAAACCCTTTACGCCATAATTATCTTCACATTTTAGCGCCTTTGTAGCAGGTGACAATTTAAAACTCATAATTAGCATATGCTCCATTTTCCACAATTATTGCAGAACAATTCAAACTTGACGATTTTCTTTCTCCCCAAGGATCTACCAATTCATTAACCCAATCTTTGTTGGAAGCAATTCCGCGCATGTGCGCTGTTTTGTCTGCTTCGTTTTCCAACTTCACAGATTAACTCAATTTAGTGCAAAAATATTGGCCGAGTGTAAAACAGCTTGAATCCGGTGAGACGCCGAGTAACTCGGTGTCTCATCCGGATCCAAGCTGTTTGCAAATGACACTATGATTCTGAGTAGGCAGTGAAGAGGAAATATTTCCATTTGGAACGAGGCTTAAATAGCATATGGAGTACTTAGTTTTAACCATGAACTTTTCAATATGCAGATTTTAGTTTTCCCAAAGAAATGCCAATTAAATTGTAATAACAAAATGACATTTATTCCCTCAAGTATAGCTTTTAAATGGCTTTTTATAAATGAGGAATCGCTTGAAACAGTTCTGATTTATTTGTTGATAAATGTTACTTGTGTTGCTCATAGAATTGACTTGGGACCAATATTAACATTATGAATAGGGAAGCGAGTTGAAGTCTGCAAAACATTCGGTCTCCAGCAATTCTCATGTGGTAGAGTTCTGCCATTTTTTCTCACGAATTTATTATTTTTGCAAACATCCTGGAACCAGATCAGACGCCGAGCGTCTGATTTGGATCCAAGCTGTTTGTACAATTCGATTGACCACATTTGAAGAAAAAATTGGACAAGGTTTAATTCAGCAGACGATAGGTTTTGCAGACGACGACGATTTTATGCGTGAACCGTGTATATTAAGGATAAATCAGTGTTTAATGCTATTTTAAACAGACATGCATCGGCTGAATAGTTTGATAATGTAATGATAATAAGTCTATAACAATAAATAAGTAATAGATTATCGCCGAAAAGCGCCATAGAGAAACAGTGCAGTTCCAGATCAGACGCCGCCTTCCAAGGCGGCGATTGGTCAGGAATTGCACTGTCTGTATTGAAATGAAAAATGTGCAGTCCATCCTAATGGTCTTTTGTCATATAACTCGTTTTATGATTGAAAACAATTAAAGTTTTTCAAGCGATTTGTAATTGAAGTGCTATTTTTAATCCCTGCCAACGGACGTTTTTAAATTAAATGCTAATAATGCTGTCGATTTCAGAGACAAAACATATTTTATTTCGCCATAATCAATTAATTATTTCTTGAAAAATGAATCATAATGGTCCTATTCGCGATGCACAAATTTGGTCCAAAGGAGTTCTTTAAAATTTTGGCTTGACCTATATAGGACATTGAACTTTTGGTCGCATAACGTGTAAAATAGAACAGCGTTATTTCGAACTCGGTTAAGTCGAACTGGTGCTTCAGTCGAAGCTAAATTCCGAACCTTAAAAATTGAATTTGATACGAGTCGAACTATGGGGACTATGTTATATTAGTTCGAATAATCCGTAATCTTGAACCCTAATATCGAGTTAATATCAAAATTTAATCGAAGCTCAACTCTGAACCAAAAACATTCGTTTTGATTTGTGTAAACGTGTCGAAGTAGGAAATAAGTTTGATCAGTTCGAATCACTCGATGTTCGAATTTTTGTCAATTTATGTCAACTCTTCCTCGCAAAACTTGAGCCAGTGGGATTTTAATGTCGGTGTGGTAATTGATTTATTGCTTTATTAATAAGTCGATTTTTATATTAAGGCATAAACCTAATTATTATCTATAATTTTCCTTATATCCGCCTAAATTTGATTATTATAATGTCGGTGTAGAAGTAACATTTTGCTAGTTTAGTGACTTGTACATTACATTCTTATGATTTAGCTCTATCATTTATGTGCTTCCCACAGGTAACAACTCTTCTTCGCCGATCTGTATAGTTGTCCTATTTTCCGCCGATATTTGGACTAGTATTATCGTAATGTCGGTGTAGATGTAGCATTTTGCTGTTTTAGCGACTTGTACATTACATTCTTACGACTATTTAGCTTAACCATTTATGTGCTCCCACAGGGTAAGTTAGCTTTTAGATGTGGATCTTGTAAGGTGTATTTGACATAGCTTGCATGATCTATTTTCTACTTTTAAGGGTACAAATTACATGTAGAATTTTGAGTGCACCACTACAGACAGGTACCAAGAATGTGGATGGTTGGTTGGGTGGTGTATAAGATGGAGGTAAAAAAAGCATATAGAGAGAACATGGGTCATGTCATGACCTGGCAGGTCAAACTAAAGGAGATGGTTAGTTGAATATAGTTCATTCCTACTTTTGACATGGTGATCATATCGGGGTTCAAAAAAAGGGGACTTGATGCCTTCTAAGATCCAGCTATATGTTTTACCAGATAACTTGTCTTAGACCTTTTTTAAGCAGAGAGCATGATTTTATGGACATATTTCCATCTGTGGTCTAAGAGTCTTGCAGTGTGACAAACATTTAAATTGCGATACCAAATGGAATCAAAATTTCAAAGACTGAAAAATACAGACAATGATCCTGTTACATTATATTATCAAAAACTAATAGTGTGAAGAAAAGAACTTGACACATTAACATCACTTTGGTCCTGCTGTCAAAATCAGGGTCAAATTATAGTCCCATGTTGTGAGGGTGTATATATTTGATGGAACACCAACTGCTTTACAATTCTAGTATATAAATTATTCTAGGTGTTATGCATAATATGAAAGCATCCTTTGTTACAAGGTACAACGTCTGGGATACAGGATACAAGGAGTTATAAGTGCCAATACCATAAAAGAAAGCAGACTCGTGTAACCAATAAATACAATATAATGAGACCACTAATTGTCCTACATATTGTGACATCCCTATTTATTGCTTTCTCTCATTTCCTCAAATAGAAATTAAATTGGGAATTCCCATGTTAGTTTTAAATATTCTAATGTGAAAGGAAACAGTGTAGACCCTTATCAATCTGCTTCTTGAGGCATACTTTGATCTGGGTTATGTGTCTGTCCCAATATTTAGGTCAATTATAATAATTAATAATGGATATGTTAGTGAGCAATGGACACAGTGAAGAACAGAGGAACAGACATGACATCATGGAAACAATCAAACTTGTCCTATACCTGATGCATTCTTTCATTATATTCTTGCTGTCTCTCTGCTTTGAGTTCTTTCTGTCTGCTCTGGATGGCATCATCACCGCGCAACTCTAACATTCCATTCTGTTCATAATTCCAGCCTCTCCTAGGTGTATTATGTTGATTTTTCTGAAGTAATTGTATCCATGCTTTGAACAATTAATTGCTCACTTAATAAAATTTGGCTCAAAATATAGGCATTAACCATTAACTTTAATTTGTTATAAATATTATGTTTAAGACACACAGTAGAAACAACTCTAAATCAACATATTAATGCTGCTATGTGATTTCAAACCCTTAAGACATTGCAACAGTGTAGACCTATACCAGCCACTATGTATCCAATGTGATGACAGATCAGGATCCACACTGATTTTCACCAGAGTAAACATAATTGTGTGCTCTACCATGCCAAACAAGTTATGTCATAGTCATACGCAATTTATTCAACATTAAAATGGATAAGGTCTTCACTGTTTTACCACCTTAATTAGTGCAAGAACTAAATAAAAGCAATAAGATGAAGAAACAAAGGTGAAGGTTTAAACTGTGTAAAGGTTGGAAATCATATAGTGGCATTCATATTATACTAGAAATATGTCCTGTATCAACTAATTAAACCACATAAAACATAACTTGAAGTCCTCTTTTCCTGCTGTCCTGTACATTTTTCTAGAAGAGTTCAACTGAATTAAGTTTTCACACTCGAAATTCATTAGTCATCAAAGTCATCGGTTAAAGTCCATACATAAAACTTCAGTTATGCAAAGGAACATTAAAGTTGACAGCAATACTAGCTTTCCACCTGCATGTATGAACTTCTAAAGCTGAAGGCATGCACATGGAGTGATTCAAATTAATTAGTGTCCTTAATCATTGATCAAATAAGTATGTTCACCTACTTATTTGATTGCAAAATAGGGACAATAATTTATATTCAGTCCTACAAATATCTGTTTCACCAGGGAACAGACTTTTTTGGTAAAAATGAAACTAATACAGCCTCAAATAAAATCAAACAATTGTCGAACAATAACACTTGAATGTCTCCATGTTCATGAACCAAGTAGTATCCTACCTTAACCCTTTTAATGCTGAATTTTCAAATGGACTGATCCATTTTTGCAATATGACCAGTTTATATTAACATCTTGGGGATGTTCTCCCCTTAATATTAAACTATGACAAACGGTGTAGACACTGATCAGAGGGCTCCTGGAGGAGCCCTCTGGTCTGGGTCTACACTGTTTGCAAATGACATATAAACTTGTTTCCCGCACTAAAAGGGTTAAATCAAAACCTAGATTTACTTTGTTGACAGTTCTGCTTGACATTGGGTTTGAAAATTTTAAACAGGTGAACTATTTTTCTTTGAAATCATTCTGTAATCAATAAATCAAGTTATGACTAAAGACTGTAAATGTGCTTTTCATCTTCTTTCAGAATAAATCTGAACTAATCTACATTTGACTAGAGTATGTTTCAAAGATACATATTTAATACTATGAAACTATTGGTAGAGTCACAGTGATAAATAATCTGTGTTAATGGCGTTTGCAGCAGTTACAAATCTCGGATCTCGCGAGAGTTACGTAAGACCGGTGTACGAGCATTTCACACATGTTAAGATTGTTTTAATTATGTTTGCATATTTTATACATGTTACTTGATTAGTTAAATGCAATGTGAAAAATGCATATGCATTTTTCAGATTGCATTTAATTAATCGTTTTTATTAGTGTAATGGTAAATGGCTCTATATGGTTCTAAACCGTGGGTTCACCCTGCCCAACTCTGGTAAGGTTGTTTCTATGTAATGGTGGCACTTGGCCCGACTTATCATCAGGACCACTTTTACTGGGTCTGTTGTAATTGCAAATATGCAGTCAGAAAGACCTGCAGTTATTGGTTAAACCACTCAATACAGTCTTTTTGAACCATTTTGTTTTATTTACATATGTCTGTTGATATGACTCAGTGTTTTACAATCTATAAGTCTTTTTTCCTGTTTGTAGTAAGTTCGTAAATAGTATCTTAAATACACACGACTGTCCCCAAACCTGAAGAAATAGTCATAAGAGTGGACCAATTACACAATGTTACGCATACATATGTCTTGAATAGTACTGAAGAAAATCATGCAGCAAGATGAGATTGTCCCCATGTAGAAAAAAGGTTATTACAAAAATAGCACTGAGTGCAGATCATCGTCTAAAACCCCTAATTACCATTCCAACAAAAAATATCTGCCAAATGTTATCTTCATTATCTTTATCACTTTCAGTGCAGTATTTTCATTAGGTTTAACACAAAGTTCAAACCAACAAAAAAGGTCTCCTCTGACTACTACCTACACTGTCTGACATAGTGTAATGTGGGTACCATCACTACAGAGTCAATGCATTCAAACATTACATTCAAAAGATGGAGAAAAGTGAAAGCAGTTCCCGTTACCACAATTTTCAACACCTTTACCCATGATTTTGAAACTAAACATCTTCTCAAGAGCATATATTTTTCAAAATCTTCATACAGGAATATATTAATCATCTTGAACTTTAGTAACCCATTATGCAAATAAAATGTCAGTACAAAGAACATCAATATCCATGAATGATATGATAATGAAAGTCAAATGAGTAGATGTGTTGCAAAATCAAAGGCACAACAAATGCCATGAATGTTCAAATGATAATGCAAATTGTGTAATTGTGTTGCATTCTTAAACAAAAGCACTTATTTGAAAGACAATACTGAATTATATACAATATTGACATTCAAAAGGACAAAGAAGCTCTAAAGTTGCCTCCCCCATCTATGTATGAACAAGTTTAGATCAATATATTGATGGTGTTATTTTAACCCTTTTCTCCACAGAAGTGCCTTTTAGTGCCTATGTAACTGATGGCTATAAAATATTGTAGGAAATGCAGCATTAGCTCCTGCTGAACAAATGCTCCATTTCCTGCAATAATTTCAATATTATTCAAAAAATGCATTTTTCTTTTGCCTAGATTTTCATGTTTTTCAACAGATTCTTTCCCTGTGGATGAGTCTAAAAATAGCTTGTGGCGGAAAGGGTTAACCATCATGAATATTTGGACTTCGGCATTACAGACAGATCTGAGGGGAGATATTTTCACCCTATTAGCTTTATGTGTGCTGTCCTCTATAAAAAGAAATCTTACTGCTTTGCAAACTGGCAACCAGCAACTTCTTCAAGATGACCCAAAATAGTTGCTGTGCTGCAGGAAGCAATTGTACAGTGGCTAAAATTGTTGCAAAAATGCTGTTTCCTGAATTATTTCTTTGTAGAAACTGAGTTGTGTTATCTCATCACCGGCTGTGGTTTTCTACTAAAGGATATCTATAGAAGTGGAGAAAGGTTTAGAAACAAATCAACCCAAAATAGTTATGTGCAAAATCTTTTGAAGGTGCAGCTGGATGGGAAAAAACCCTGTAATCCAATCTGAATTTCTTGTATACTCTAATATTTCAAAAAATAAGTAGAATGTAGAAAAAAGGGTCTAAATGGCAACATTATTACCAATATGTCTTCCTTGGCTGTTGGTTACCACATGTATAGTCTGTTTGGCAAGCATGAAAACAATTTCACTATGCATAGTGAGGTTGTTACCCTTAATTGTGAAGGTGAACAAGTGTGTGAAATTTTATAGGTCCTAAATTCAAAGGTGTTAGGTCATGATGATGTTATGCTTTTGTAAGTCTACTCCACACTATAACACTAACTTACTTTAGATCATAAACCAGCAACTATGCAATACATTAAAACAGTGATTCAACAGATAATTGCATATTAAATGCCATGGGGCTTTTAATAATATCTTATCTTTTCTCAAGATGTCCATATATGTGTGTTTCCTTTGAGAAGTCTTTAAGTGCTAAATGAAAATGTTTTGATTCCAGAATGAATATTTTTAATCAAAATATTTTAACATGTATTTACCCCAGCAGGTCATATTCTTTTTCAGCAACAGAGTCTAACCTGATCAAAAGGTAAAGAAGTTCTCCCATCTGTTTCTCTACCATTTACATAAGACATGCAATTCTCAAGGCTTTATTTGGATTTGTGCGAGCGTTATTCATGCCAGCTCATCAAGTTGTTTCTCGAAATAATTATTTTTAAAAAATAACATTTAAAGACAATTATTTGAAAAAAATAAATCTTTTTGAACATGATTAGGGGTAGAACATTTATAATATTTGAGATGCAGTATCAATGTTTGCATTGAGGTACATGATTGTTATTAATGAGGGAATTTTCTCCCCAAAAAAAACACACGGAATTTTAGGCACATGTTTTTTTTTTTCATGCATAATATTATAGATACCTATCTCCAAGAAAAAATAGGAAATTTAGTTATTTTGCTTTGTGGAGAAATAATTAAATTCAGTGTTTGATTTAGCTTTAAAGCTTAATAGTAAGTATAATTTTATCATGGAATTCATTTAATGTCAAATTTTGAAATTGTGCTGCTTTAATGATGCATTAAACATGAAGAATATGAACAATAATTCATGATTTTTTGTAGCTTTAATGCCACCATTTATGAGTAATAATAAAAGCTATTTTAACGACAGTTTTGCAAAATATGCTAAATGATGATAAACTTTATATAGCCATAAATCAAAAATGCCCATGGTAACCCATAAGTTTCAACTATGTTTTTTGCTTCATATATCTTGTACTTTGCATATACAAAGATTGAAACTGTTCTCTGTATTAGAGCTAATTCTAGGATATGTCTTTAAAGGATCATGTTCCCTGTAGGTAAACATTGTCTCTTTTAAAACAAGATAACTAGCAAATATATAGTATACATCGGGCAAAAAAATAACATATGCTTAAATGAAATTGGCTTATATTTGTTACTTTATTCATTGACATTGTAGTATTTTTTGTGAAAATCAGAGTTTCTGTTCTTACCAACCATACTATACAATGCATAATTTTGTTAATGCTAATCATGTTATCAAGTTACAGAAATAACCTTTCAAGAGTACTACCGGTATGTCCAATCTATATCTAGCAACTCCTGATCTGATAATTTCAGTTTGAAGAAATGCAGATTGATAACTAGAGGGTTGTTTTTGTTTTGTTACAAAACACATTTGTCTCTCCCTCCTTCCCTGTCCAAAGACTAATGCTTATGACCTCTAAATGTATCCTTGACCTTAAATTACCAAGCTAAAACATGCTCTGCACATCCTCACAATGTGGTGGAAAACTATGTGAAACTATTTTAGAAACCTTCAAGTGGTTCAATAGATACGGAGCAACCCAAAATTAGTTCATATGACCTTTGACAACCATGTGACCTTGACCTTCACCTGATTGAAATATGCATCCTGCATAATAATTATTGTGTCTATATGTTTAACATTCGTTACTCTAAAATTCTTCAAAAATGTGCTCATATGAACTTCGACACTTAAGTATAACCTTGACCTTAAACTGACCTAGCTAAAACATGTGCTCTGCACATTGTAAAATGTGGTGAATATCTGTGTCAAGTAATTTAAAATTCCATTGAGTGGCTCAAAACATATGGGGCAGACACAAAATAAGCTCGTTTTACCTTTGACCACTATGTGTGACCTTGACCTGACTGAAACTAGTGCTCTGCATATTGTCTCAATATGGTGAACATTTGTGTACAATAATTTCAAAATCCTCCCAGCTATTCAAAAGTTACAGAGAAGATGATTTGTTTTTGACAGATGGATTGAAAGACAGACAAACAGACACCCAGGGCAAAAACAATAAGTCTCCCCTAGAATAGGAGACATAATTAGAGAAGTTTGGTTAAACCATTCATATAACAAAAGTTGTATTTGGCTTTACCAAATCCATCATCTGGTTATACTCTTGATTTCTCTGGTCTCGCAAGAACATCCGCCATGTCTCATGATGCTGTTGTCCAATTGGCAAGCCAGAGTCTGCATCTCTTGGAACTTCAATTGAGCGAGACCTAGGTGGTTCTTTCTGTGTTTATAACAGAGATATGACAATATATCTATTCATATATATCAAGAACATGGTACTTACTTATTCACATGGAAATTCTATCCTTAAATCTTATTTAGTTGCTACTATTAGGTATTAAGTACTTTATTCTTTCTCAATTAAACACTCATTGTGTTTGAATACAAACTGCTTCAAAACACTCAAACATATTGACCACCTTTCTTGTGATACAAGTGCATAAATAAGTATACTATCATTGATGAACAACTTGGACAAATGCAGAAACAAACTTTGGAATGAAAAAATATGAAAACCTTTTCAATATACAAAATCAACTCTTCAAATTCAATTACATCAAATACAACCCAAACACTGATGAAGAGAACAAAATTTAGGATATTCAAGCTTAACAATATAAACATTATTTTTATCTATTTTTTTCTATTTTAAAGACATAAATAATAAAGGAACAATGATTTTCGAGTTTCAAAGGAGTATTATAGCAGCACACATTTGAAGTTGCATGTTTCGTTTGCATTTACATGCAGCTATACTGTTTTAAAAAGAGACAAGAAAGGCAGTATATCTATGTTTATTAAGAAATGATTCAGCGATTGTTTAAGCAAAATGATATCATTTTGGTGCAGTCCGGCAACTAGTGCAAGGAGCCCAAACTTGTGTGCCAAGTTACCTGTTTAAGCAACGTGTTATATTCTCTATGACGCTGAGTCTCCAGATCTTTCTTCTTTGCATCATGCTCCAAATCATTTCCAAAATAAAATGAAGCTTTGGATCTATCAGGTTCACTAAGTGTGGAGCGGTGGGAAGAGGCTCCATATTTCTATAAGAATCAACTGGAAGCTTAGTGTAAACAAGAGGATCATAATGGTCCTATATTGCTCACCTGATTAAAGGGTTACTTTTGCAAACAATCTTTATGACAATAGATGTATAATGAAAACTGGACACGCCCCTGGTGGCCATGTTTTTTTGACATATCATCATTCTTTGAACAACTATGGTAGAAGTCCACCTAAGGATCATTTCTGTTAAGTTATTTTTAAATTGGACCAGTAGTTTTGGAGAAGAAGATTTTCAAAGTTTTCTATATAGCCATATAAGGAAAACTGGCCACGCCCCTGGTGGCCGTGTATTTTTTTAGATATCATCATGATTTGAACAATTTTGGTAGAGGGTCACCTAAACACTATTTTTACCAAATATTATTCAAATCTGGCCAGTAGTTTTGGAGAATAAGATTTTCATCATGATTTGAACAATTTTGGTAGAGGGTCACCTAAACACTATATCTACCAAATATTATTCAAATCTGAATAGAAGATTTTTTAAGTTTTTCACTTTGGTTGCCATGGGACCATATAAGGAACATCTATGCCAAGTTTGGTCACTTTCAGAGAAGAAGATGTTTAAGTAAATTGTTAACACACGACGCCGGATGCCAGACGCTGGACACAGGACTATCACAAAAGCTCACACTGGCAATTTGTGCCAGGTGAGCTAAAAACAAGCAGGAGCTTTAACCAAATAAGAATAAACTATTAAAATGGAATTGAAATGTTTAGAACATGGTTGAATAAGGCAAGAATTTTCTCTAATTGGATATTAGCCAGCAATAATAACTTCAAGTTTGTTCAACTTATTGAAATACTGTCGAAGCTATGTAAAACCCAACAAAAATAAACAAAACAATACGAGTCTGTCACCTCATTTTGTTGCATTTTGTGAAAAGAAGATGTCATAATGACTGTATTCCCTTTCAACTGTGAAAGTTTTATTTTAAGCCAGTGTTATACCCATCAATGTTAATGACAAGAAAAAAGGAAACTCGCCGTCTTATCCAATCTAGTCCTTTATGATCAATTTGTATCCTTGTTTGTCTACATATAAAGTGCTTATTGATGCATGCTTATTGACCCATATATATTTAATCAAAATTTTCATATTATCTTGGTCATAGTTTATAAGACACAAGGGATTACTGATTAAAACGCTTGAAATAAAACAAAGGTTCAGCAAGTTTTGTAAAAATATCAAAATAAAAGTGAAGCATAAACCCAATTAAGTTTTAATAATTTTTCAAAAATGTCCACATGTTAATTAGACATGTGAAATTATCTGTTGTATAGAGTTGCCCTTTAGGCATAAAGGCTTTAGATTAGCCCCTCTTTATCTAATTCCTAGTAACTGGCATCCTGCCAAGTGTTCATTGTGGTCTGATAAGTGGATTAAACATCACCGCCAGCATTATCTCAGTACATAGTTTTTTGATCAATCAAATTCTAGGATTACCCAAGGACCTCTCTTCACAGAGACCATACATTTAAATCATTAAATGGATTGTCCAACGGTGGCGTTGTGACTGTTGATTATTTGGACGTCCGTGAATTAATAACCAATTATAATGATGAAAACATTAGGAATGTTAGTGTCATACACAGAACAAGCTCTAAGAAAATATGGTAATGACACAGATCAGGTAAACAGTACGAAACTGTTCATGCAGGAGAGGCACACTACATGGCGTTTTGGAACTTTAACAGTTAAGGCTGCAGACTTTTTCTCTCTGCTACAGGCTTTGGAATGATATACATCATGAACACTGTTCAAGGTTATCAAATGTTCTGGAATACATATGCAAATGCCAACTTAATTCTGGGTAAAAAATTTTTTTCTTTTAACTTCAATCCCATAATCCATACTCTAGATTTTTTGACAAAACTTGCTAAACCTTACGTTTTCAACCAACTTTTTGTTACAAATATTGAGTTATGGTTCTATCATAAATTATGTGCAAGGGCCATGGGAAGGTGAAGAGGATAAATTAAGGGCTGGTGCCATCAACCTACATTTTGTTAAAGTGCATCAAAAGAGAATAGAATAAATGGATGCTTCAACTGATTTAGTAAATACATTTAAGAATAACTTACAGGTTTGAAAGTAATTACAGAATAATTGGTGCTGTTTAAAGCATTTTGCTCAAATTTAAATATACCAAATGCTCCATTTTAAAACAAACAAATATTAATCTAGTAGGAAAACCTGATGTAAGTACCATCTGAGATAAGTGTTTATTGGTGATATTTTTTTATAAATTCAATCAAAACTATGTTATACAACTAATAAGACAACTGAATTTACTATGCTCAAACTTTAACTTCCACAGAAGCACCTTTTAGCCCCTTTGTCACAGATGACTATCGAAAATATTGTGGTAAATGAAGCATTTGTTCGTTACAAGCATTTATGCTTCATTTACTACAATATATTCAGTACAACTCAAAATGGCACTTTTCTTTTGCCTACTAGATATTCATCCTTTTTCTCAGATTCTTTTTTTGTGTATATGTCTAAAAATAGCTTGTGGAGGAAAGGGTTAAATCAGTATAATTATCAAACAAAATTCTCACAGCATGTGATATCAAATGTGCACAATTACCTTTACTGCTGTTTGACTAATGTAACCATAACAGATAAGACATATTGCCCCTTTACCATTGCAAACAGATCATATCCAGACAGTCGAGGCACCTTTGATGACCACTAAACACTGTAAACCCAAATCAAAATGTGCATAAAATATTAAAGGACATAAAAGGAGACCAAAGTATTTCCCAAATCCCTGGGTCCTGCTATCGCCCAAAAGGTAAGTCTACATACACTACTGAATAACTCACTCTTCTATAGGACTTAACTCTGGTGCAATATTCTGATTAACCCAAACCAGTTATCTCCACAAATCAGCATCTATTTGACTTCAAACACCCGTAAAACAATTGACTATCACCAAAACCAGTATCTCTTAGTCTATCACAAAGTCACCATATAGTAACTTGGACTTGAAACATCTGTGCAATCCCTTAGCCAGTGATAATGCGTGATTGGCATACCTTTGCCAGAAATCGATTATATTCCTCATTTCTTTGTCTTTCCATGGATTTATACATAGGTTCATAATTATGTTGGCCAATAGGAAGTCCTTGAGGTGGTGTTGGGGCCTTTTTGCTTGAACTAGAAGTCTGTTGGAAGGTTATAATATACAGACGGTTCAGAATGTAAGCATAAAATCAACACCATGAAAAAACATTTTAGTCATACTTAATAAATTGAATCGTAATTTGCAGAATAATAGAATGTGGTTGTATAATTGGATTCAAGAAAATGGAGTATTGCAAGCATAACAAAAGTCCCCTACCGGATGAGAACAGCAAAATAGTGTATTGTATGTGCATTTTTGGACAAAAACAACAATGCAATGCATACATAATAAAACATGTATATTGATCAGAACCTGGTACCACATAAATGAAAAAAAGCTGTACATATAGAAACTTATAGACAGCAATACAAGTAACAGTTAATAACTTGCACGATTAGTAATTCTAGATATAAATGTAATTTGGAAATATCACGTATTAATAATTGTGTGAAGTTATATATAAATCCATTCAAGCGCATGGAATATTTAAGCCCAAACTGTGGCTTGACCTTGGGAGAAGGTGGCTGGGAGATGTGCATGACACATCATCGTGTTATGAAGAATAATTTGGTGAAGTAATATCAAAATTCATTCAAACATGTGGAAGATACAGCCCGGATACAAAATTGCAGATAGAATGTTTGAGCCCAAACTGTGACCTTAAGCTCAGAGTAGGTGGTCGGGTAATGAGCGTGACGCATCATCTTGTCCTGGAGAAAAGTTGTGTGAAGTTATATCAAAATCCATTCAAGCATGTGAAAGATACAGCCCGGCCACAAAATTCCCGATGAACAGAGGAACGGACAGACAAAATGGAGCAAATTTAGGGAAATTGATCTTAGAAAGGTTGCAAATTCTTCACATCGACACTTATAGTGTATGAAACAGGAACATTAGTCATTTTCGAACAGTGTAGTCCAAAATCAGAAGACTCCATACAGGGCCCTCTGATATGGGTCTGCACTGTTTTCATATATAATTTGAAAAGCCAAAGTCTATATTTATTTCAAATAAAACAATGTGTGTCAAAATATCATATAAAACAATGATATGATTCTAATAAATAATATTCATAGCAGTCTTATATCAATATTTGTTACTAAAACGAAGTTTCTGCGAGTTACTAGTAATAGTTGTAGTAACACATTTATAATAAAGTTAAATCTGATTATTCACACACCTATGCTTTGAGAATGCATTAAGTTACAATTCAAATAATAACATCTTTATTTTTGCTTTCTTCACTTTGACATTGGATGAATACCTTCTTTTGTAGTTCTTTCTTAAGGGCATTATATTCTCTATTTCGCTCTGCCTCAAACTGTGGTCGAAGATCATCATATTGTCCAACTGGTAGCGTTGTGGCTGTGGCATCTGGTCTAACCCCAAAGCGTCGGCCTTGCTCATGTCTCTAACATATTAAGTATGTTTGTTCAAGAAATGTATTTTTATGCTCTGTTAGATCTATATGATATTTTTTCAAATTAATGGAAATTACATCTAACATAAAGCATTTTTACAAAAGATCACAGACCACTGTCCCTAGCACATCTTGACACAAAATGACTGATATATATGGGCCATATCACGCGAAAAGGGTCACTCGGACATAGCAAACAGTGTAGACCCAGACCAGCCGCCACGTCACTGACGTGGCAGCTGGTCAGGGTCTGCACTGTTTGCAATCTTAAAATATACCTTAAAATGAATACAAATGGTAAATTTCGTGGCTAGATGCTGGAATAATAGTGCTGAAAAAGAGCTGAGTCTGCGCTTTTTTATATGTATGAGTGCCCCTTTTTGCTTGACGCAGTCCATATGCTTTTGACGTCTGTAGTGAAATAAATTTTGGAAACATTATGGGATATGCAGCATTTTGCTCATAATGAGGAAATGCCACATTTTCCCACAATAAAACAAAACTGGCATTACTTTTCTCCATGACATTAATTCTTTCTATCAGATACTTTCATTGTAGATAAGTCTATGAATAGCATATGAGGCTTAAGGCTTAACTAACCTTGTATGGGTAATCAATGACTGCACTTGCAAACACGGTAATATTCAATAAAGTACAATGAATATGAAAACAAAATGTCTCTTGATGCCTGCTCTAGATTCAACACTTTCCTCCATAGAAGGGCCTTTTAGCGCCTCTGGGACTGATCGCTATTGAAAACATTGTAGGAAAGTGTGCATTTGCCCGTCATAGCAAATGCTTAATATCCTACAATGTTTTCATAACAATTTAAAATGGCATTTTTCTTCTGCCTAGATATTCATATTTTTCATCAGACTCTTTCCTTGTGAATAAGTCTAAAAATCTCTTGTGGAGGAAAGAGTTTATTCCCTGATGCCTGATCTGGCTCCAAACTGTACATCATCATCATTCTGATATACCAACATCCCTGCGTGCATACAATATTTATGTGGTGTTGCCGTGGATACCTTCTTTTCTGTGTTCCAGGGCCTCCAAGATCTCCCGGCCAGCGAGATCACCCACCCAGTTGTCCTCCAGATCTAGCTCCTCCAGGCAGTCAGAGTGCATCAACAACCTGGGGATAAACAACACGATCAGGCCCGGCTTTCACAAAACCTCTTAAGCTGAGATATTGATTTAACTGAATGTTTTAACTTCAGGCATTGTATTCACTGACACGTTCTTAGACTTAAAGCTCAAGAATAATCTCTAACCTTTTTGTTTGGCGACCAGCTTCTACCAGAATGGGTGCCAAACAAAAGGGTTAGAGATTATTCTTGGGTTTTGAGTCTGAGAATAGGTTGGTGTATATAAGGCCAGATATCTACCTCAGTGCCAAACCAAAGACTTGAAAACAAGGGGGGAATTTTTAAAAATTATTAAATGACAATTTTTTTTCTTCTTTTTCTATGTAAAGTTTTCCCCCATTCCTGTCAAAATTAGGGGCAATATTCAAATCAGTGGGGAATTAGCACATATCCCCTCCTAGGTTGAACACTGCTACCTTAATTATATTACCACTGATCTCAAAGTTTGACTGCAGTGAAAAATGTAACTGAATATTTCAGTGCTGTGGCAATAAAATGCAGGGCGGAATCCAAAGTTGAAATTTTGTGATTGAGGAAGAAAACTTGAAAAGTTTCGTGGAAGCTAGGCCTGGCCTCAGTACTCACGATTGGTCATAAACTATTTTAACCTTGAGGCTGAGAGTGTTCTCATGCCTCCGATTTGTCAAATCTTCGCAAATGAGAGGATTTGACCAATTAAATGCTTGAGAATTACCTGAGAATCTAAGTCACATGTAAAACAAGCACAAGTACAGGCTTGGCTTTCACTACAAATCTCAAGCTGAGTTCTAAATCAATCTCAAAATTTCAACTACATATAGCAACCTTAATTTTATCACAACTGCACTGATATTTTGACTGCCAGAGGAGAATACCATTTTTCACTGGTAATCAAAATTTAAGTGCATTAGGAATATAATTGATTGAGATGTCAAAATTTGAAAACTTGAGTTTGAGCACGATCTCAGCTCGAGATGTTTTGTGAAAGCTGGGCCTGGGCTTAAGATTAAGAAGAACAGTTTTAGATTTTGAAATGCTTTGGCATAAATGTTCATCCCAACAAGACGACCTGCGGAGCTCATGATTCAGGCATGTGTGTCAAAGGTCAAGGTCACAAATCAGGGTTAAATGTCTTAGCCTCAGATTGTGAAATGCTTTGGCAAAAATGTTAACCCCAAGAAGACGATGAGCAGAGCACATGATTCAGGTATGTGTGTCAAAGATCAAGGTCACAATGTGTTCAATTCAAGACAAAGCTATTCGTAGGGGGGTATTCCAGTCTGCCAATGGCGACAGATCTAGTTTAAATCCAATATCAGACCCCACTGAATTCAGAATCTAATCTTGAACCCAAACTATTTGCCACTCTGTCAACATAATTCAATCTTTTTATAAAATATTGTACACAATCTTAGAGTAGACCAAACTGACTTAAGTATTGCAAGAGCTGTCAATTAGACAGCATGCTCCACTATTTGACAAGTTGACACTCTTGTTGGTAGTGGTTACCAAGATATAACCTTGATAGCACAATGCACACATAATTTTAACCAATTTTTTTAAGTCCTAAAAGAGGCATTTTCAGTTAAAATTTAATCTACAGTTATAAGACTTGTCCTGCAAGTTCAAGTGATGACCTCAAATAAGTGTATGAACTTTCATTGCAATAGCATATATGGTTTCTGATAAAGACCTTGCATGCAAAACTGTAACCATGTTCAAAATCCAATCTAGGGATAACTGTCTCATGAATATTCATAAAGCACACAATTAATCCTGTCATTACTGGACCTACTTTTTAAACAGCCTCATGCATATAACCGGTGTGAACCTGGCTCCAAACTCTAGGTTATCTATGGCATTGTCAGCCAGGTGGAGCTTGTGTACCCAGGGGCCAATCCTTGGGGGCGGGGGAGGCTCTTTCTTCTTCTTTTTCTTCTTTCCTTTAAACAAAAGACATTTTTTAAAAGATAAATCGCATTTTACCATGTACGTGCTCAGACATTTGAACTTAACTTTAGACATTACATACATGCATATTTAGGCTTTTTTGCTTCAGACAGATTATTTCAAAATGCAGAATAAATCACTCCATAGGCTGCAACTCTTGTCTGTGATTAAAATTTTCTAACAGCTTGGATCAAGATCGGATGCCATCTGATCTGGATACAAACTGGTTGGCACTTGGACAAAAAATTCACTAAAGTTGAAACAAATCAGACATGGTTCAAACATGATGCATACAGTTTCACACAATAGTTTCACCAATTTTTTAAGTTAATCCAACAACATTTAAAAATGAAGCAGACGACAATTTTAGCAGACAACAATTTTAGCGGCGGGCTAAGGGTTAACCTTTCAGTGCAGGAAATGAGTATAATTTTGTCCTTTGCAAACAGTGTAGATCCACAATAGAGAGCTCATTAGGAGCCCTCTGATCAGGGTCTGCACTGTTTGCATTATAAAATTTGTGTAGTCAAATTCTATATTTGTCCAATGAAAACATTTTAAATCAGTAAAGTAGCCAATGGTATTATTCTTATAATTAATATTTGAAGTAAATCCAACAACATTTAAAA
>JAULCE010205412.1:0-11369 GCA_032359355.1 Macoma nasuta | reverse complement strand
TATTTTATTAAATTGTCCAAATATTACTAACAACATGGCTCTTAAGGGGGCATAATGTTTTACAAACATTTCTTGTTATGGAATAACTTTGTATTTATGAAGTTCCGCAGCCCAATATATTTGGCGCTTAAACGTTGACGTCGTCTATGACAGCGTCATAAACATTATGTCACTTGGTATCCCGCTACATGCAGCGCTCGTTGAAACACAGGAAAACTGTACACTGTGCCGTACGAAACATATGCACTCCCAGAGAGTTCCGTACGATTTATACCGCACTGTGATATGTGCACGGTTATGTGATAAATAAAGAAAATGGTCCGGCCACAATTTCCGTCAACATTTGTTTCGACCCCGATTTTTACAGGAATCTTAAGATATATCCGATTTTTTGGAGAAAGGGGTTTATCATTATTACTGACCAAACCAAATTATGGATGGCCATTTTAATAAAAATGTGTGGGAAATGGAGCATTTGCTCATTATGAGGAAATGCTTATTTTTCCACAATGTTTTAAAATACATTCTACAGAGGCATTTAACAGGTGTATCGGATTTCATGGAGTTAATGATTAAGCATTATTACAGATTAAGGTTATGAATGGTCTTTAAAAAATTGTGGAAAATGAGTATATGAGTCCACTAGTCTCAAATTAGTGTCATGTTGTCTACTTTCAGAATGAACAAGTCGGCGGAAGCAGACCTTAGTGAAAAGGACCTTCAGAAATGGAGCAAATAAGACCTTGTTGAATGGCTGGGAGAAAGACATTACAAAAAGTCAGGGAACAAGCCCGTTCTGATTCACAGAATCCTCCGTGCTCTTCAGTTTGACACGTCAGAGTCAGAGGGAGACTCAGATAATGACAGTGGTGATGAAATAGACTTGCCTGAAATCAAGGTCTTAAAGGAAAACTGGTGCTTACTGGAAACACAGGATTGTCCACCAGTCACTGACAATGATGTGGCGAACTATTTCATTTACCATAAACACCCCATAACTGGTCGTGCAAAAAACTGCAACCGGCAGTTGAAGAAGGCAAAAAGATTTGCCAAAGAGGATTATATTCATAAAATAGAATTCAATGACATTGAAAAAGACTCCCCATACTGCTATGTGCGAGCGCAGTGTAAACCCAGCATGAAAGACACTGTTGTTGTTGGTGATTGTAGGCTGTCTAAGTATTATAGTTTACATGTGCTACTAGTGAAGAAGACCGGAAAGATCTTAAGTGCCTTTTGTAACTGTAAACCCGGCAGTTCTGGAGTCTGTAGTCATGTCGGTGGACTGCTGCTGGTACTGGTGAAGATACAGAGTGCCTGTACATCACATGAGTGTACTTGGTTACCACCTCACATTTTGAAACCTGTAAGCCCAAAACGTTGGAAAGACATCAAATTTGTAAATAAGATGTCTGGAAGTGAACAACCTGTGAAACCATACCCCGATATATACCAGGCAGGGCCATCCAAGGAACCAGACGCATTTTTCCATCAAGTAATGAGCGGACTTGCCGTAGCCAATCCCAAGTCTGTGTTATACCAGACCTTAAATCCAAATGTAGTAAACATTGCCGACATTCTTGGGAAATATGAAGCACATTTCATGTACTCGGACCAAGTAGATTTGAATTCTACCGTATGTCAGTCTGAGTTCAGACATTTTGTGGAAAATCTTAACCTTTCAGCTGCTGAAATTGAAAAGATAGAGAAGGCAACTAAGGGCCAAAGCTTAAATGGCAATTGGAGAGAGATGAGAACAAACATTTTGACAGCTTCTAACTTCGGCAAAATTTGCAAGAAAAGAACAGAGACAGCACCCGATAATCTTCTGAAACAGTTGCGTGGCTATTTAAGCTTCCCGGACACCAAACCTCTGCGCTATGGTAGGAAGAAGGAAACGATAGCCCGCAGAGATTATCTTCAGCACCATCGAAGAACGTGTGGCAGCAGCTGTGTTTCTGTTGAAACCACAGGCCTACAAGTTGCAAGTGAATTACCTTTTCTCGGTGCAAGTACTGATGGTATTGTAACGTGTGAAAATTGTGGTACGGGAGCACTTGAAATAAAATGCCCGTACAGTGCTCGCAACATGCTTCCCAAAGACTGTCATGCGTTGAAGAATTTCTGCTGTTCTATAGATGAAAATGAGACTTTGTCTCTCAAAACTGTTCACAACTACATGTACCAGGTAATGGGCCAACTAAAGATTCTACATCTGGAGTGGTGTGACTTTGTGATCTGGACAAAGAAGGGACTCAGTGTCCAAAGAATTCAATTCAGTGAGAAGTTTTGGCAAGAAAATATGCTGTTCAAACTCAAGTTTTTCTACAGCTCTATGTTTGTTGCAGAGCTCTTTTCCCATAGAGTGAGACGGGGAAAGTCATTGTTCTGAACTGTATGAAATAGAGCATTTGCTCATAAAAATAAATACTCCCATTTCCTACAATATTTTCACAAGCCATTATGTATAGGGGCATTTTTGTGGAGCAAATGGTTAAACTAATGCTGGTAAAAATGTTAAAAGTATATTTCTCTATGAATAGTCCAGACAGGCAATAACAGGCCTTTGACATCTACCAGGCCATCAATATTTGCAATGAACTTCATACTTAGTCATGCACATTGAGTGTCATCTCCCTTCCTTAAAATTACATGTTTGCTTCTCTCATATTACTCTACAAAGAAAACATATTTTGAACAGCGATATTTTCTGTGACAAAAACACTTCTGAATGAAAGTTATATGCAGAAGACTAAAGCATTAATTTATTAAACAGATGCTGCATTCAACTTAAGGCTTTTCAAGTACAGTCAAACCTGTTTTGAGATGCCATTCATTTGATGATTAAATCAGAAAACATAAAGACAATGGATTAACAACATCCTTTTGCGTAATGCAGATAGAAAGTAAGGCAGAAAGCTCTGTTTAGAGCTTTCTGCATAATTTAATTCTGCAATAATCAACAATCTGTTTTAAAGACCATCAAACCTTATTCTATGGTCCCTTATTACAGGTAAACTGTTCCTGGTCTTAAAATGTTGTACTTAAATGTGTTGTACTTAAATGTGTCGTGCTTCTTACCGAAATCCACCTATATTACCGAAATCATGTGTGTTTGTTACCAAAATGGACTTGGAGAACATATTTCTACACAAAATATCACTACTTTTAAGTAAAATACATCAGTTTTCCTGATATAGTGTGTAGAAACGTGATTTTGAAGATTTCCCCAATTTACCCGAAACTGGTGTTCTTTCATACATCAATTAACGGCCTCCAGATCAGAATGGTTTTAAAGATTATTCTCATAATATATATTAATACACCCTTCCATTCTAAAATACAAATATTTTGCTGATATTATGTGAAGAAACATGTTTTTGAAGTCTATTTCGGCAACTGACACACAATTTCGGTATATTTCGGTAATATAGAATTCTGTAAAAGGCAGATCCTTCAGGTTGATTTCGGTATGAAGCATGACTGAACTTAAAATTCAGTGATACACATTTTAATGTTTACAGAAGATGAACTGGGAAAATATGGACACGTGGGGCATATTTGGTTAACTTACAAAAGAAAATATTCTGTTCAGAAAATAGCTTCTGTTGTAATTGTGTCTAAAAGTAGCATCATTATGGGGAATAGTTCACGAAGAAAAACATTGGCTTAGTAATTCAGCCATTGATGCCTTCAGATTTACACTCTTTAATGCACGGTTTACTTTATAAGTACCCAATTTCATTTGAGCAGTGGCTCGTACAAGTTTGTCATTGCCGTACAAATAACAATAATTTGCTCAGCAATATGCGCCTCACTTAGAGGTAATACTGTTTGCAAAATTCTGAATTTTTTTATCTGTTCTATTTTCATTTCTACAACAATTCTAGAAGATGCTATTTTTTGAGTTTTGAAAAACTCGTGCTTTGTCATTTGTTTTGATTTAGAAATGAAAGGAGGCATGTTGAGTCCAACATGTGGCGGTAGTAAATCTGCCACTGTGAAACCTTTATCAGCAAGAAATATGTCACCAGACTCAAGCATGGGAATGAGCAAGTGTCCGTCTTTCTGTACTATATGCATGTCAGATGTATGTCCTCCCCACAAATGAGACATGAATGTAACTAGTCCATTGGGTGCTACACCAATGAGAATTTTACAAGTATTGTGGTGTTTGTAATCACTCCATGTTAAGTTCTGTGCTGTCAAAGAACTTGGTTTTTCACAAAAAAACTCAGTTGCATCTATAACAATGCGAACTTGCTGAAAGTCTGCAAAATGTGATGGCAAGTTAGCCATTATCTCTTCCTTTGTCGGCCATGGTATTAAACTTTTCATATGGTCATTCATAAAGTTTATCTATGTGTTCATTACACGAGAAACGGTCATTAGGGACACTTTAAAAATGTCTTTTAAGTGCTCTTGAAGCAGACCAAGTCTTAATCTTAAACAGACCATGTAAAATTCATCAATCGGCCTGAGTTTTCTCTTTCTGCCAGGCCTATAGTCTCTACTCTCTGAGCCCAATGAACGTTTCTGTCCCTCCCAGTAATTAAGTCTGTCAGCACCAAGCTGAAGCAACGTCTGAAAAATGAGTAGAAATGTGGCATAATTTGGAAAACCAGTATAAAAACGTGTCCTTTCATCATCATTTTCTATATCCTCTGGCTTCATGGACATCTCAGGTAAGGTATCCGTCTGTGTTTCCATTTCCTTTGAAGGGTTTTCATAATTTCTTGAATAGCCATGCTCAATACCTACAGTGTAATAGAAATGATTGTCACTAGAGGGAACCTGATTTTCAGTTTCTATTTCAATAGTTTCGCAGGAATTGATATCGTCCACAAAAGATAAATGTCCCTGCAGTTGAATCTCATTTAAATCAGTTTCCTGATTATCTAACTCACAGGAATACTCTTCTTCACCATCATTCAACGATACATTTATTCGCTGCAAGGGGCGTCGCTCTGCTGTTATTGTACGTTTTGACAAGTTAAAGAACTTTGGGACCGATTCATTTTTAACATATTTGTGATCTTCAAAATGAAAGTTGCAAATCCTTGTGTTGTCATTGACTGTTATATTAGGTCTGTGCAGCTTTATTCCCCTGATCCAAGCCTTTCGCCTTTTGATTTCGGAAGATGACTTCCCACCTGGAACTCTATGTAATGTCACCTTTTCCCCATTATCCAAAACTTTACTTTCATGGTTCTTACACAGCCCACAGTATCTCTTGCCTCCAGACACTAGTCTACCTGTCATAGCTAATTGTCTGAAAATATAAACAGGTTTCCATGAATACCTTCACTAAAGACGATGCAGAATACTTTTCATGTGAGCTTAATCATTTGCAATCATAGTGGTGTTGTCAAGCAGCTTAGACCAGGGTCCGACACTGAGTAATTTGGCGTCAGATCCGGATACGAGCTGTTGGACACTCAGACAACATTTTTACCAAATTTCAAGAGAACCGAACAAGATGAAAGAATAAGAGTATCGCCAGTCCAAAGATTGCATTTTAACATTTCATTGAACTCAGCCATCTATCTCTATATATTCATTCTGAATATAAACAAATATATTTATACAAGAAAAAGTAAAAACACATGACCTACCTGGAATTTTCACACAATAATTTTATATTGCCATAATAGCATTACAAAATTATGTAAAAAAATCGTGTAGTGTTTTTACTTTGTCTTATTTTGTCCCTTGAACCAGTGTTCGGATTTTGGATATATATTATGTGTGTGTGCATTTTGTTACAGAAATGTTAGAGGATGGGTTGCTAAATAATGTTGAATAATTGATCCTTGTCAAACAATAAACTATTGTTGTTGGTTTTTTTTACAGTAATGCCGTGTTGCTGTTTTATGGGGTAGAGATTGGTAGAAGGTAGAGTTTGATTGTAATACACACATTCGTACGATGACTTTTAAAGAGTAGCATTCTGATTTTAAACTCCCATGTAGAATTTTTAGGAATGACAAAGACAAAACATTAAATCTTGTATCAGATTGAGGATAAACATAATACATCAATACAGGAATTACGGCGATCTACAGTTACATCATCGCACAGACGATACTCATAAATCACGAAGCAGGTCGGTGTGCATTCCTGGGTGGTGGGGGTTAATGCGCTAGCATCGACTTTCAATATGCTTATGGTTTAGGACGGCTTATCGTGACTTGATACTGGAAAAATCATTTTTTATTGTAAGTTACATGGTTGATCAACATTAAATTTCATCAAGCAACCTGAAAAAAGCGAATGATGGGAATCAATACTGGAGCATATTTGACAATCGGCAGACAATCGGGGCACTGCTGAGATCGTCGTGCAATAATGTGGATTATTTCCAGCTGTAGATCTTATGAGACTGATGAATGGCGATTTCATGGGTTAACTTTAACAACACATACAACTATACTTCATTTTGGTAACTTACGTGAACAATTCGTCGATTTCACTTCATATCTTCGCAAGACTGCTATTTCCTGTATCGAGGAAATTTTTACCGGAACTACTCAGAAAGGTCAACTTCCTGTCATTTTCAAAGGGAGATAATCCGGAATGACCTATATATCGATTGCGGCAGCCTACCATTTCTTTGAATCACGAACATTCAGTGTTGTATTCCACATTAATATTCCACATTAATAGCACATCTTAGTCGTTGATAATACTGCTGGTATTGGTTTTTACGTGTTAGGTAGACATAACTTGATAAATAGAAACAATACAACACCAGATAAAACTTGTAATTCTAGCATTAATGAAGCTGTTTTGTCTGAAGGGAAATACTTCTTTTATCGAGATAATTGAAATAGCACAACAACTTCAGAAACATCCGATAATGGCTTACTGTTCGGAAATGACATATTTTACAATTCGTTCCCGAGCACATGTCGTCGGCCTTCATCTAAACCCACGTACATGTATTTGTATGTAAATTTTCATAGCCCGAACGTATGTGTTGTTAGAAGAACATCAACGATTTTGTTTTTATGTATTAGCTATAAGCCCGTAAGACCTTTATGTATTTCAGACGAAATTAACCTATGATTTATGCAACGTTCCAGATATGTGTTTTTTTTAAGAACACCGACGACTTGCTTCTCAATGTCCACATAGAGTTCAATTTACGTATGTATTGTTTTGGGGTTAATATATGTAATACTTGCTTGAATTACCCAGAATTCGAATTAACATCGAACCTCGGGTTATTCGAACAAATAAACAAAGGTTGCAGCACAGAAAAAGTATTGTTTTTAATTCAGATTTTAATTTTAATTGATGCACGAATTCGACTTCACAGAGTTCGATTTACCTGTTTATGAAATATTCACTTTATAAATAACGTTAGTTTTCTGATATTCTAAGGAAATGCTGTTATTTTCCTAAACTTGCGAACGATTTCGTTGTACATGTTCATAAACCCATGTGTATTCTGTTCAAAATGACAAGATCCGTAGATAGGATAATACAACTGCAGCTCTACCGGTGTATTGGGACAATGACGCCACTCTTTGTCTACTCTTTCAAAAATATGAATAATTGTCAATTACAATGTCAAACAATTGATAACAAGACCAGGGGGTTCCCGCAGGAGCCCTCTGATCTGGGCATCTATTGCTTGACATTTTACAATATCCTGTGAAATTAAAACTTGTAATCAAAGAGTGGCGTCACTGTCAAAATATGTCGGTATAGCTGTGTAACGTTATTGTCATGTAATCAATGCGGATAATTGTCGTGATTTGATTTATATTCATTTGACATGTTGGTCCGCCTACATGCCAAGTTGTAAATAGTTCAAATATGTTTTAACATTTTACCCTATGTTTACGCTTTTAGATGTGTCTGTAGCACATAGCTTATTTAAAAGTTGTAGTAGATGGAATATTTTGCTCATTATGATCTAATGATTAATTCTCCGCAATGTTTCCAAAACCATTCAACATAGATCGTTTACTTTCTCGTAGATATTCTTCTTTTCTATCATATATTTTTATTGATTGATATTTTATTGACTGATATTCATATCTTCCTATTCAGGAGATCCATTTATGATTCCAAGGGTACATACAATACACATTCATAATGAACAAATACACTTGATAAAACAATTATAAAACATAAGCAGACAACATATGTGAATGCATACATAGATACATGTACTTTAGACTTAATGAAATTTTGTTTTGCGTAAGTTTTAAGTGGTTAAACAAGAAGAACATTTTAGGTTTCAGGTATTTTTTTAAAAAGTATGTCTTTAGCTTAACGATAGGTAGATATGTATAAGCAATAATTATTACCTACCTTTGATACAAGACTGTATCGTGACATATTATATGTATAAATGGTAGTGCAAGTTGGGTGCTTAAAAAGTATATACGGTACTCAATACGGGCGAGAGTAAGTCGACATGATAATGTAGAAATTATTTGACAAGATACGCGATACAATGTATTTAAAGGACAAAAAACGAAATTGAATAGCCGCATGTACTTGCTTAAACATGAAAGGCAGGAATCTAACGATCATGCTTGACACGAGTATTGATAACATCCAGATTTGCTGCCGTTAGAATTTAATTATTTAAGCAAATGTCGGAATGAAACGTTAACATTTACCATTTGCCGCAATGGACTTATAGAAAAGATGGTATTGTCTTTCCATGACGCGGTATGCAATACGTCACTTATCCTAGACTTTGTTTTTGAACCAGCTTAATAGTGAAACGTTCATACAAAAATGAACGTCATCCTTTCTGATAGTTTGTTTGGGGTGTTACATCGGGATTGTTTTTCATCACATGATACGAAAATACTTACTGGGAAAAAAATTCATATACACATATAATCCTAAATCGCCGATTTAGATTTACACCCCTTTAAAACATACGTCAATATTGCAAAACAAGTTTAACAGGTACCTGAACTGTATACGCTCTAATGCTTAACTCAGCATACCTTAACTTACAGCGTACATTCTACACTTTAGATCAATCAATTAATACTACCTCTAAAAGATATTTGCTTCTCTAAAAACAAGCATTGCTCTCATTGGTATGAGTGACGTGTCACTATGCAAAATAAGACATTTGCGACAACTGCACATGTCCGTCTTAATGTACATAGAGACATATCATTGTTATCTGGTTATATTGAACTGTCACTATGCGAATGATCACGAACCATAATGTGCCGTCAACCGTCTTCTTTTGTGTAATGACAGTTCTGTATAATTGGAAAATACAACAAAGGAATACGTGTATTCAATGTTTTATAAGTATATGCTTTACGATGTAGAACTTATATTTCATGATTGTTTACGTTAGATTGTGGCCTGTCAAGCTTAACAATATATTGCATGCAACAGTATCCTCTTCATTAACTCCTTCACTCACTGTTTACCCCGATCCAAAATGTCATATGCAAACAGTTTAGATCCGGATGAGACGCCGAGTAACTCGGCGTCTCATTCGGATCTAAGCGTTTTGACATTCGGCTCAAAGTTCTGCCAAAATTGAAGTTAATCTGTGAAATTTAAGAATGACGCAGATTTGAAGCGAAATAATGCGCATGTGAATAAATGTTTCCGGCAGTTAATGTACTGTCGACAGCGTACATGTTATACAGATCGTTTGGAGTGGTACTCCTGTGTTGGACCAATTATTATTGCTTTGATCTACTGCACTGGTTTTCCTTATACCCAAAGGAGTCTATGTCGACTCAATAAGAGACTAATTCGTCACCTACAATAGATGAACTGGTCTGTGAATAGCAAATGTCTCACTCATCTGAACAGATGTGATTCATAACGTGAAAAACCCATATCTCCCTACACATTTCTAGAGAAATGTTTTTCACATTCAGACTAAAAGTCTCGTCGAACTTAGCCTAATATTCATCCTTTCATCAGAATATGTCCTTGTGCATAAGTCTAAAACTAGCATAAGGAGCAACGGGTTACATTCAAGTATATGGCGTGTTTAGTACGGAAACTAATTAGATTAACCCCTTCACTACCGAAAGCAATTATGTGCATACGGAATATTTCGTCTGATTCAATTTCAAGCTTCACAGATTAACTTAACTTTTGGCAAAAATATTGGCCGAGTGTCAAACAGCCTGGATCTGGATCCGAGTTACTCGCCGCCTCATCCGGATGTTAGCTGTTTGCATATGGCACTATGGTTCGTGGTAAGCAGTGAAGGAATTAAATTAAAACCGGACACGGATTGGAGGCGAATCGAATCTTTATAACCGCTTTTTATGGGGGATATTGCGTACTATTTAGACTGTTCAAATCTAGTATGTACATCTAATCCGATTACTACAGCGCATCATGTTGTTTCTGCGAGTTTTGGACCGGTTTGCTATTAGTATTTTACCAGAACCGATGTTTGTCAATGCTTGTTCAAAACAATAGGTTTGAATGAGAATTGTAGGCATTTCTGTCTACAAATGCCCATAATTAATGTGTTACGATACCTAAAACTTTATCTATTATTATTATGAATGTTACAAAAGTTATTTCTGATATATCTGTAATTTAATGTCTTCATTATAAAAGGATTTACCAGGAAATGCTGTATTTTCTGACAAAGAATCTGTAGCAATGTTCATCCTCTATTTTTCGCCTGCAGACATGGTCGATTGCAGCATGTTATACCTTAAAGTTGGATCTAGTTATGTTGAAGTTGCTTGGACTTTTATAACAAGTTCGATTTCATCAACCGAGGTACTAGCCACAAGTCTAAACCCGTCCATAAAATTAACAAACATTATGTTGTATTCAAAATTAAGTTCTTATTTAAGGGTTAATTCGAAATAGACATAATTCAAGGTATTCGACAGTATTTTTGTCATGGCTCTGTTTGTGGCACCAGAGAAACCAACAGTTTGAATCTTGAACGCGGGGGACTCGGCTTCGACGGCGTTTCATTTGCACCCAAACTGGTCATAAAAATACCCCATATGATTCGTCCGTAGCATATTAAGACCTTAATCCATATAGGAACGTCAACGATTTGTAAACCCTTTAAGTCACACAAGAGCATTTTATTGACTCTTCACTAGACGAATACTGAAAATTTTGCAGAAAATGAAGCAATTGCTTGTAACGAGCAAATGCTCTATTTGTTACAATATTTTCAATATCATCGTATTTTGCATCAAAAACTTTCTTTGTGAATGAATAAAAACAGGCGTGTGGAGGAACGGGTAAAAATAATTGGCACATCTGAAAAAGAAATCGGAGCCTCGACATGAAACATGCTGTGACGGGGAAAGGTCGTAGAAACATACATATGGGCCACGTCACGCGAAAAGGGGCACTCGGACATAGCAAACAGTGTA